>CAUYON010203410.1:0-56159 GCA_963573935.1 Arctocebus calabarensis | reverse complement strand
ATACAATCTGAAATATTTTCCTCAAACTGTTTAACATAGTAAAGTAAGATTTTAATTGGTACTTAAGGATTGCTGGAAGAGATGAAAGAGGAAAAGGATCTTTCAAATGCAGAGAACAACATGAAATACAAAACCAGGTATAAACATTAATTTATTCCTAAGAGAGTGAGACTGGCCTGTCAAAAACAGAAAGAGATTGGTCGGAAATAAAGTTGGATAATTAGGGTGGAACAAACTGTGGCAGAATTTGAAATCAGAGAAGTAATGAGGCCAGGTGTGGTGGCTCACACCTGTAATCCTAGCACTCTGGGAGGCCAAGGTAGGTGGATTGCCTAAGCTCACAGGTTCAAGGTCAGCCTGAGCCAGAGAGAGAACTGTCTCTAAAAAATAGCCGGGCATTATGGTGGGTGCCTATAGTCCCAGCTACTTCGGAGGTAGAGGCAAGAAAATCACTTGAGCCCAAGAGTTTGAGGTTGCTGTGATCTGTGACAAAGTGAGACCCTGTCTCAAAAAAAAAAAAAAAAAAAAGAAAGAAAGAAAAGAAAAACAATATATATACACATATATATGTAATGAGTTTTTGTTGGTTCCATTTCTGGCCTTCATTCTTTGCTTCACTCTTTCTAACAGTTTTAGAATTTTATCTTATTTTAGAATTTGATTAACCCAGTGGAATCCCTAGGTCTAAACAGAAAAAATTTCACCCTTAGCTTTAGGGGTGAACATGTGGCCTAAATTTCTCCAATCAGAATGTTTCTTAGGAAACTTGTTCAGAAACATTTTCTTGTGGTGTGCAGACCAGAGCCCACCCTATGCTATAGCCATAATGACACTAGAGTGGAAGCTAGCTGGAAAACAAAGCTGAGAAAAATCCAGAATGATCTTTATCTGCAAGCTAGAGAACATTTCTGAAAATTTTATAGTATCTTGAAAACCCCCAAAAATAATTTTCCAGAGAATTAATTAAAAATTCCTTTGATTTAAGTGATTTTCATGAATCACTTTATTTGGGAGGAAAAAGAAGGAGTGTATTAAATATTATGTCCTATTTGGGAGGGAACAGACATGTACTAGGTATGATTTGACACATTCAAGAAAGTGAATATATTGATTTGGTGAACTGAATTTCTTTCAATACTTTTGCAAACTGTAGTGTTGATGGTATTAAAAGGAGAAAGATGTTAACTCTATTTCTATTTCCAAGTCTTTAGCATTAATTTTGTTTCCTTTGGTGTAAAGATTTTGTTCAAAGAGTTCACAAAGCCTCTTGCAATCAGTGGTATACTGGAGCTGGATCATAAACACAATAAATTATATTGAAAACAAAAGTAGTAAACATTTAAAACACAGCAAGTCCTAATTATTATATAGATTTTATTATGATTCGCACTCCTTAGGCTATTTTCCTTATTGTAGCTATATGGTGGCAATAATACATAATCATGAGCTACTACTGACCTTCTCTTTTCAACACTATATTCAGCAACTTTGCATTAATAGTTTGAACTTGCAATCTGAGAGCGTTTATATTTGCATGGCAGATAAATGCTATAAATCATGGCTTAATTTATGTTTTGTTTATTGTATTTAGATTTAAAAGGTGATGGAGACAACATTAATAATGTAGATTAAATGTGAACATGGGTCATGTCTATAGTCATTACATTGTGTAGCACAAAAATATTGAGGAAATAGTCTTCTAATATTTAAAATTGTTATCTGATTTAGCAAAAACATCACTCACATAACAATCAGGAGTAAAGTTCTGACATTGTTTTTATTGTTTGACTTTTATCTTAATGAGTAAAGAAAGATAAAGAATAACTTCTCCTGACGTTGAGATCAAAAACACCATGTATTTGTCAATTCCGAGGATGAGTTGGTTATTTTTAGAGAATTCAGAAAATTCAACAAAAGCATACACATCTTTTATATCATTAAATGGTATTACAAGCTGTTGTGCATACACAGATATCCACATTATTTTTGAGAACTGATTGTTAAGAATTCATCAGCACACTCCTGGTTGCATTTTTTCTTTATTGCATTTTTTATTTAATTCATTAGAAATTTAATTAGAACGATAAGAACTTTTCAATGAAGTTTGAGAAATAATCAGTATGAGAAAGCAAACATACCAGCTCAGAACACATTGGACTGTTCTCTTGTGGAAATAGTAAACCTCAACTGTTCTCCTTGTCCCAATCAGAACAGTAAGAATCTGGCATTCTAGAACATTGCACAAAATCAAACTTGCTCTTGCATAGCTGAAAGAAATTGTCTCTGGCAATAAACAATAGTGTAGCAATAACTAAATATTTCACTAAGAACTTCTTGTTACTCTTAAAAATTGATAAATATTTTTCAACTTGAAAATAGTCCAAAAATACACACTTTCTTTTCCTTTTCTGCTTTATTTTGTTTCTTGCGTCCTCATATTTTTATACTATGTCCTTCATGCTAATTCTGCCCCCTGCTGGAAATGAGTTGATGATGATCCCTTCCCGCTCAGAATTCAAGCTATTAAAGTCTTGTAAAAAAAAAAAAAAAAACTTAAAAAACAAACAGCAACGAAAAACAGAAACAAACAAAATAAATGCAAACATTTTCTCAGTAGTGCCCTCAGATCAATGAGTTTCCCATAAAACAGTATTTTATTATGCCAAAAATTAGCGTTTCTCTTATATCTTCTGATAAGAGATTTAGGTCATTTATCCCATTACATTTATGAAGGTTTTTTTTTTATTCCAACAATCTAGTATAGTGCTCTGCAAATTTTAGTATTTAAATATACTACAAAAGAATTAACTTCCTTGATTATAATTCCTTTATATTTTCAAACATCTCTTCTCTCGCTCTCTCTTCCTTTTATTCTTTTTGGCAGAGAAGTGGTTTGAGTTAAATCCTCTTGTAGAAAATGTAGCATGCTCATTTCTCTCTTTTAGTGGCCCAAACTTTTCATTCTATTTCGATTTGGAGGAGTAGATCTAGTCTATGTTTGTCAACTTTGTTTCAAATTTATGACTGTACCTAGGAAACATGGTAGACTTAGTTTCCCTTTGGTGTCTACACTGACAGCAAGAGGTCCTATGAGGATCATTTTGTAGACCCCTGTATCTGAAGCCCCTTTGGCTGGGCACTGTGGGGTGCTCTTTATATAGCAGAGATGAAAAACAGCTGGCCACCAGCTTCCTTATGTTGCCTAGTAGTTTGACAGCAGAACCTCAGATACCATTTGCTGTTTTTCATGGTAGAGGCAAGGTGATTAAAACAAGATAAACATCCCAAAAGAAGAAAGAAGAAAAAATGCCTCAGAATAATTTGGGCATGGAAAAAAAATCTTCTTTGAACTTCCAAAGGAAAATCTCAGAAGACTACTATAATGAAATAAGCATTAATATATGTGCTTGATATTAGGAGAAAAGTCATGTTATAGGGGAAAAAATAAAAGAGGAATACAAATTGCTAAAGATTATAAAAGAATATGGAGAGTTTTTTTTTTAGACAGAAGACTATTCAACATGCTTCAGCAATTTTTTTGGCATTGTATGCCTTGTTTGATTTCTTAGATAATTTACATAGAATTAGAAAATTTTCTTATTCTAGCTACTTATTTTCCTCTTAAATTGAAAAGTATTATTCTTTATTCAAAGTGAATATATTTATCCCAAGCCTATTTAATGATAGATATCTGAGGTATCCTTTTTAAAATAAACTTTTAATTTTAGATTAATTTTAGAGATAAAGAAAAATATCAAAGATAATACAAAGATACCTCATCCAGTTTTGCCATTGTTAATTACCTGCATTTCTAAATTACATTTATCAAACTAAAAAACTGACATTGCTTCATTATTATTAGCTAAATTCCAGTCATTATTTGAACCAGTGTTTCCACCAATACCCTCTTTCTGTTCCTTGATCTCTTACAAGTTACTGCATTGTATTTCGATGATCATATTGCCCCAATTTCTATCTACTGCTGAGCATTTCTGAGTCTTTCCCTGCTTTTTCATGACATTGATAATCTTGAATGTTGGCCAGCTTTTGGTGGAATGTCTTTCAGTTTGGGTTTATCTGTTGTTTTTCTCATTATTACACTGGAATTATTGATTTTTGTGGAAGGATTTCACAGGTGAAATTTCCTTCGTATCACATCATACATGTATCGGAGAGTACATGGTATCCACATGACATCACTGGTGGTAGAAACCTACACCATTTGGTTAAGGCAGTGTTTGCCATATTTTCCCACTATTTGTTCCCCTTTCTATGCTCTATTCTTTGGAAGTTAAGTCACTATGTCTAGCTTGTCCTCATAGAGGGTGGGAGGACAGCTCTACCTCCTTGAAGGGTCAAGATTCTTTTTTCCATTGTTCTATGACTCTTTATTAGTTGACAGTCAATAAAGTAGGCACTGTCGGATCAAGTTTAATTGAAATTGGGAATTTGAATTCGTTCTGTTCATTCACGCACACATTTAACAGTATAAAGGTTTGGATCAACTTTTCTGAAACTGTTGCAGTGCAATTTTCTTATCACTGTCTCAGATCAGTTCTCTGGTGGAACAGTGAAGGGTTCCAGGGCAGACTCACATAGTAAGCCCATATCATCATTTAAAGAAGTGAGTCATATACCAAATTGTCAAAGGAATGTTCCCAACTATTCATGTTTTACCACATTGTTCCACTCTGAATTTAAGATTAAGCATTACCCATTTTACCCTTTAGCAATAAAAATCCGTATACATTTCCACAGGAGCTAATTCCAATGGATGGCACAGGAGGTCTCTTAAGGCAAAGGACTCACCTTCACATTCCGCCTTCATCAAACATCCGTGTTAATAAAGCTGTCTCTGTCAAACTTGATAAACAAGAAGAGTTTTTTAAAAGCCATTTTAATTTTTATTTCTGACTTTTCTTCAAAAGCATGGGTGATTTAATATTACAATTTAAGACAGTAGTGATATTTAGATCCAATTATCCTGTCAGTTTCCAAGGATTTATATGCTAATGAGATTACACCAAGGACTGAAGGATATTTCCCACTATGAGGATCTTTCAGATGATTTTTCTTTTGTTTCTTCTAAACAGTTGTTAGGGGCCCATAAACACTATGAATAATCAGATAAAACTAACCAATTAGATGTTCCCTTCTCCTTGCCTTATTAGAAACTTAGAACAAATATTATGTCTCTTTATAAGACTAATATATAATTTTGAGTTAGCCTTATTCTTAAATAAGTTTGCTATTACCAGTACTTCTTTTTCTTTGTCAATTTAAAGTGTTTTATTTATCTTAGAAGTCATTTAAAATTTTGAAGGGTGGCCTCTCCTGAGAAAATGTGTGTTCAAATGGAGTCACAGTATACTTAAAAAACCATGATTCATAACCCAACATTTTAAAGCACATTTTCTATGGCTTCTTGATTCCTTTTTCCTGAAAGCCTGATAGCAGCAGAGAGTAGGTCAACTGACAATTTAGAACAGAAGTTCCAAGCTAAAGTATTGTTTCATGAATATTTTCCATATAGCACCATCCTTCCAGTCTTTTGTGGAATATAGCACAAACAGGCAAAACTTAAATCGAAAAGTCAGTGTCTAGGGAAAGATCCTTAACCTAATCTGATTTATCACTCAGTTATAATGATCATTTTGTTCTGTTTTGCACCCTGGAATAATGACAGAGGATAGCCACAGGGATACGACAAGTTTCATTACCTTGAACTATCTGGCTTTGTCACTTTCCCTTCCCTTGCTAATAATCACTTTTGAGTCAGAAAAGCTACAGGCACTGAGAATAGACTGACTCCTCATATGTCCCTAGGGATACTGTTGTCTAAGATATAAATCTACCAAGGCCATGAGAAATAGAAGAAAGCAAAAAAAAAAAGAAGAAATCTTCTCTGCTAATTCAATTGTGGGTTTCCTTGGATCAAAGACTAATACTATAGCATACCAAGTTCAAGACTTTACTCATAGGATGCTGGAGGCCCTCTCCTCATGATTTATATTAAGGCCTATATATGGTACACATGTGGCCTCTATGGAAGTATATTTAAAATATTTTTTTTATCACTGGGAAACGGAGTAATAGCATACAAGGAGGTCTCATTCTGGTGATGATGTTTAAGTCTAGAATGTTGAAGGAAGTGAGAAAAATGAGTAGACAAAAGGAGAATCATATCCTGAATCCTAAGTAGGAATTAATCCAAAAAAGTGAATATAAATTTTTAGTAAATGATGTATTTACACTTGAACATAAAAACAAACAATTAAAATGTCAGAAATCTCAGTTCCCAGGGCTTTAAGATAGAGGGAAAAATATTCTGAAGACACATTAGTGGACATAAGGATTATTTTTAAAGGATTATATTTAACCTCTAGGTTAAAGAATGTACTTCATTAGGAAAATATAAATTAAAAAATAGTTAATGGGCATCATTTACTCAATTCTGTTGTTGAATAAGTAATAAGTACAAATTTTGGTATGCAAACATAAATGTTTGTGAAATGGAATTTCCCATATTTGTTACAACTTTATTTCTATGTTAAGCCTGTATTCCATCAGTGTCAAACTCCGAATCACAGTTTAAAATAATCTTATCACAATCAGAGTTTCCTCATTCACAATCAGAGTTTCTTCACTCAAACTTTTCCTTAGTGATTGTGACTAAGTTATAGATAGCTAAGACATTGACCACAGGAATGAACAGGGGGGCAAATAAATCCCTCCAAGTAATTTATATATACTAGCAATGCTGAGAAATTCTCACTTCGCTTCCAGTGGCCAGTCTTAGTAGATCACTACTGTCTTTTCCTTCTTCCAGAAAAAAGTTGGCCATATGCTTTTCATTCTGACTGCAAGAACTCTCTGGGCCTGCATCCTCTCAACCGTTTCCACATCCCACTTACATATATACATATATATCGACATGCAACTTCTCCCAGGTAATCAGAGTACAGAGGAAGCCGATGGGGCTTGTCTCCTGCCACCCTCCTTCAAGAAAGTGATTGATAGGACCCCATGACTTCAGAGCCTTCAAGTAAATCTAGTATTTCTAGCATGGTCCTTCCTGCCCCATCTCTTGATTTGCTTTGACTATTGTTGATCATTCTGCTTGTGGCTGGAGTTGGAATGCAAGAACATATAAGAAAAATGACATACATTATTTGAAGTATAAGCTTTTGGAGACTATATTTTACTTCCCCAATTGGACAGAAATTCAAAGCCCAAGTAGTGACAAACACTTCCCATCTCTCTCTTTAATGTCATCGTCCTTTCCTTAGGTAGTGTGGATGAAATATTGTAGGTATCCAGATTGGAAAAAATGCAGTATGTGGAAAATAAAGCATATCAAAAAAACGGATCATACAATTATGTGTAAACCATGTTCAAATCTTCCTCCTTTGTTCCCCTTTCTTCCTACTTTTCTCTCCTTTTCTTTTTTCCCTAGCTGTTTCTCTTAGTTAGTTCATTGTTTATTAGTATTATTATTATTTTTCCTTTTTTTTTTAAAAAGAAAAATGTCAAAATTATACCAGTCAATTTTATTCCTCAACAAATCATGTACTTTGAATGAGATTAGGGGCAGATCAAATTGAAAAGGTAATTTCCTATAATTTTTTCTGTTTTTTATTTAAAGTTTTTTTTTGTATTCCTCTGAAAATTTTAGCAAGATCATTTACACTGACAATATATGAGTAGTTGGAGTTAAACATTTGGCTTTTGCCCCTTGGAATCTGCAGAAAATGTGCCATCTTTATAAATACTGTAAGAAAAAAATATTGAGTCCTGCTAAATAAGTATAAACCAAATAAATGACTGTAAGTAGTTCCCTCGGTGCTATAGGTGCATTGTTTTGAATGCCTAGAATCCTCTTATTCTGAAAACTGCCACTCCTGGCTCACATGTGTTATTCTGTCCTTGTTCCAAGTGTTGGTAACTGACCAAATTTGAGCCAGCTCTAGTCATTTCCCCTGGTGACATCTAATTGGACAAAGAATAAGCAATTGATTTAAGCAAAGCCCTATCTCTCTGAGAATTTGGAATCAGGGCCACGATTCCAGGTAAATCTGAGAGGACATATAAATTTGGGTATTAGTAGTATTTCTGTTCTAGGTAGACAGATGGCCAAAACAACAACAATAATAATAAAATTTCTCAGAAATAAACAAATAAAACAGAAAAGCAGAAACACAAAACAGAAATCTTAATAGTGCTTGAGCTTTTAATTTCAATTTTTTTCCTGAGGCTCAATTTAAATCTAGATTTGAGTTTGTGAAAAACACTAATACCCCTAATATTAAGTACCACTTTGACTTAAGTTTGAGTTTATATTACTTGCAGCCAAACACATCCTAACCAATACTCTCCAATGCCTTTTATGCTAGGCTAATTCAGATCAATTATATTATTATACTACAGACAGAGCAAATGACTTGGTATTTCTCACTAACCATGTGGAGTCATTTCTCTATCCATATGATTTCATTTAGGAATTGAGGCTCAAGAAGAAAACGTGTTTACAGCTTCAAAACTACAAAAGGAAAGTATATTTCCAGAGTCTTTTAAACGATTAGAAAGATACTAAAAATGATACCAATCTATATTTGTTGAATGTTTTCGAGTTTGACCAGTCAATATTTTACAATACAATGGGAAATTTTTTTTCAGTTTAGCTGTGAAAAGTCTGCTTGAAGGCTAGAGAAAGAATACATCTGTCTTTCTTTTTTTATAGGTTTTCTAGAATATACAGTTTAAGTCCTAGAAGGGAAGAAAGTATTTGTCTACATATACAGTTTATTCTGTTTAATTAACTAACTCTTATGTTCCAAAAACATAAACTGTAGCTTATTAAAAAAAAAAAAAAAGGAAAACCATAAATTGAAGCAAATTGTTGCCTGGTATAATTTAAACAAGGCAAAGAATAGTTCAAACCTCACCTCTGTTGCATGACTTGGGTTAATTATTTAATTGCTCAGTACACAGTTTTCTTCTTTATAAAATGAAGGTAACAGTACCTGTGTCATGGGATGGTTGTGACTTGTAAATGAATTAATATATATAAACCACTTTGAGTGTTTTACATTTCATGTAGCGAAAACTTACATTAGTAACAGAGAAAACTAACAGTGAAAACTTGATGAATGTTAGCTATTATTTTCTCAAACAGAAATGCCAGAAATATAATTTTCACCTAAAACTTTGGTTATTCTTGCTAGAAATGGGGTACAATTAGCCCCTACACAAATGATCTGAGTGTGTTTTAATTTTTCGTTTATCCCTGTTTCTCTCAAGGCATTTAAAAACAAAATCAGAAGTAAATTTACAAATTAAAGGGGAAAAAAATCCTCCATGAAATTTTCAGGAAGACAAGGAGTTACCACAAAGACTAACAATGTTAAAGAGCTAAAACTACAGAACATTTGGGAATCTGCCTATATATAATAGACTTAAACTATACTGTATTCCCTTATCTTCTCATTGTCTTTCTTTAGGTAATAGAGCCAAGCATTTCACGTGATTCTGTTAGGAGGGAAACTGAACCCTCTTTTCCCAAGCCACAGAGCCCATGACCCAGGCCTAGCCAGTGCAAATGTTCAATCCAAAGCTATCAGAGAAGGCACTCTCTGTTAAAAGGATGTCAATATTGGTAGCTGGCCATCATCCCACAAAATTAAGACATTCACTGGGTAGAGAGAGATAATCTCCTAATGGAATTATGCAAGACCCTGGATCCCAGTCACACTTGAAGAAATGTATCCCTAGACTTTTATTAATATGGCCCTCAAAGATTCTTTTTTTTTAATTTATGCTATTTTGAGTAGGGTTTGTATTACTTCCAACTTAAAAGTTCCCAGTGATTATACTTCATTATTTCTGTGTTACCTTTTAGAGTCTGAATGCTTGACACCATCCTTTTCTTCATGAGAATGGGATCCCTTTTGATCCATTCTCCTTCTTAATAGAAAAAAAGCAAGGAAGCATTTATTTTTTTTGTCTCAGTCCATTTAAATTTATGGATTACACAATTATAAGAGGGACTTTATCTAACAAATGCAATCAGTGCAACCTAATTATTTGTATCCTCAATGAATCCCAAACAATAAAAAAAAACTTTAAAAATAAAAAAAAATTGTAGATTAGAAAATCTGGTTAACGTAGACTGAATAAAAATCAAAAAACTTATTTTAATGGAAAATTTTTAATCAATTGGTGTCAATTCTAAGTTTACTGCAGTCAAAAATGAAACTATTTTTAAAAGGTGTGCTTTTATCCTAGACAACATAGCCAAATCCTATCTCTCCAAAAAAGTAGAAAAATTAACCAAGTGTGGTGGAGGTCATCTGCAGTCTTGGCTTCTCAGGAGGCTGAGGCAGGAAGATCACATGAGCCCAGGAGTTTGAAGTTGTGCTGATCTGTGATGATATCTCCGCCCTGCAGCCCAGGTAAAAGAGACCCTATTCCAAAGGAAACAAACAAAAATAATGTATACTTTAGAATGGCTTCCAAATTCATTCAGCAGGAGATCATACAGACTAGTGGTTCTCAACCTGCATAATGCCGCGGCCCTTTAATACAGTTCCTGAGGGTTGCGACCCACAGGTTGAGAACCGTTGATCTAGACTTTAATTCTCATCTCTACATTAAGATCATAAAGCTTACCTAAGTTCGTTTTTAGATCAAGTAGGAAGGCATTCTGATATTTCATTCAAAAGTGCATTGAAGTTTATCTATGGGCCCCCATATATTCTTGAGAAAGAATATACAAATAATTTTGACCTGGGCAAGAGGAATGGGAAATAAAGCATAGAGAACTGCCCTACTTTGCACTCAATCCCATCCCGTCCACTCATCCCATTTACAATAAGTAATCTTCATTCCAATGGTTTGTTGGTCGGAGAAGAGGCAGAGCAGTGGAGCTGGTGAATAAAATCTTTTAGAGTGTTTTATAAAACTTTGTCTTATGAGAAGAATTAGAAAATTTCCTCCTGTCAGAGGTTTTAATACCCACCCCAACACCATGAAGCATTTTGCTCCCCACCCACCCATTTTCTAAGAATCACCAGTTTTATAACATAATCTTTATCTGTCCACATTGAGATACAGATTGTTTTAAATATCTCCCCCCAGATTTACAATGGGATTATGGCAGAGATGAAATTAAGACCCTTGTTCCTCTATCATACCATTTCCTATACAACAACTTGATTGACTCCTGCTTTCCAAGCTTTGTTGTCTCTTAAATTTCCTTGTCCTCACATATCCAGAGGACGTAGGAAAACATAATTAACTGGGAAGAGTGGAGTTTGGCTGTAATTATCATTCTGGGCAGCCCACAGTGGCAAGAGCCATACAAAGTTCATAAGGACTTATTATACAATATCTTTCCATTGACATTTCCCAGTCCTCCCAGTTTTTGAAAGTCTCTTCATTTCCCAGAACTACCAGAGGTGTTGATTGTAAATGATCTTATGAGAGTCTCCATTTTACTGCATATAGGACTTTCCAATACAAATTAGGGTCCTGAGAGGGAATTCCATGACTGCCTTCTACATAATCCTTGTTCCCACCTCGCCTCATATTGTTCAGAGTCCAATGCGCGTATGTAACTGGACCAGTCAGTCATCTTGTATACATCAGTTAATGGTGGTTTACCCATTGAATACTCAGATTTTCTCCTTCATATTTTGATTAAGCTTTGCAAAACAGCATAAACAAATGTACTGTTTACAGTTTTAGACCAGACTTTACTATCTTAAGTCTCCACATACCTAATAAAGTTAATTAGTTTTTTAAAGAAAACCAGTATTTAACAAAATCACTTGTGTAATGCAGTCATTCAGTTTAGGTGAGTAGTTATTCACTAAATTACTCAGGTAAGAACCTGGTTCTTCTGGGGAGGATAAAAGGTTGGTAGGAGCCTGAGATGGAGAAAGGAGGTGAGAAGTTTACAGTGAACCTACTTCAAAAGTGAAAGTAAATTACATTCTTTGACGAAAAGAAAAGCAAAGCAAAAGGGTAAGATAAAAGGGAAATTACTGATGTGTGTAAAAATATCCATAGATTATTTTCTTGTGTGCCCATGTACAAACACATGAAGGAAATGCAAAGAAATCTGTTTCTCTTTATGGGTGACTCTTCTGTGCGGAGTGGGATTTTCTGGCTACATCTGAGCTAAATATTATGGCAAATAGCAGAACACAGTAGTTATTGCATATGATTGTCTGTGAACTGGGTGGGCAAGAATTTTTCATTTCATAAATCATTTCAGTTTGCTGCTCTAATCCACAGGACTGGGAGACTAAAATAAGGTCAATAAAGAAAAACGTGCTTTGAGTCTTTTTCTTCTTAACTTACCCCTTCCCTGTTTGGATACATCATTAGTGTTAATGATTGGTTTTTTTTTTTTAAAGATGTTTCAAAATATCTTTATTGCACTACTTTTGAAGCAAATTTAGTACCTAAGCAATGGAGCATACTGTTCCCTTCCTTTATTTCTGCTTATTTATAGCACAATCTCTATCTATGAAACAATGCTATATTATTTTCTTGCTGATTGCTTAATGTTCATAGTTGAAAATTCCAGCCAAGGTCCTGAAGTGGTTTTGCCCTTATTTAAGATTTCCTGCTAAAAACATTCTATTACAGCTTTGCAAATAAGTACCTCCCAGGCCTCAGGTCACTAGAAAGGTAATTTAGTAATTAAAATAAACACCCTTTGCAAACCTGTTTCCTCCCTTCCCCTACTGGGGAAGTAGTTTACCTCGTATTTTGTGTTTCTCCCACTTTTCTTAAATGATCAGCCTTCAACTAAGAGGTTGCTTGATAAGTTGTCTGTAATATATTTTTGGACAAAGATGGAATGCACTGGGGGGACAAAACAATGAAAGTTAAAATATTGCTTAACAGCTAATATCAGTGAGTATAGTTTTGTAATTTGTTTAGTGCTCTCGTATAAAATTCAAATCAGATCTCAAAGCCATGTTGTTACCGTGATTAATCAAAATTTAGAGCAAAGGGATCATGTCTGAAGCCAGGAGCTCCTGTTCCTTCTTTGCCTCTTTCCTCACACCAGTTAAACCTTCCCTTTCAGCTCTTCTATGCTAATCTTGTCTTCTCACCTATCATTTTAATAGGTCCTTCACATTTGTCATTGATCTCCTATTTAGAATTGGCTGAAGGAACTGGCAGACAAATGTCCAATGAGAAGAAACTGTCCTTTATGCTTAAACAAAACCTTTAAATGTGTCTGCTGTGACAAAGATGAAGAAAATCACAGCTGCATTCTGTTAACATGTAAACACATGTTGGTTTTAGTCAATAAGTTTCTGATCAGATTGTCGCAAAGAATTTTGAATATTTTTTTGCTCTTAATTTCCTCTGAAACTGCGAAAACAACACTATACCGTTAACTACTGTGATTTGATTTCAAGAAAGTTGAAAAACTATTATAAAACAAATCTGTTATTAGGTTATGGCTGAGTTTAGTGTGTATCTTCCTATATTTTTTGACTAGCATAAAAAGTGTGAAAATGAAAGCAATAAAGAAGTTGTCCTTAGTCCAGAATGAGGAGATAAAGGAATATTGATGCAAGCAGAGAGTTACGTTTCTGAAGTCTTTCATTTTCCTCAATGTAAACAGTTTTGGGGAGCATGGACTTCAATGAAGAAGAAAATTCTTGACTTAATTATTATAGCTCAACAGAAAAATTTAAAAGTGTCACATGAACATAGTACTGTGTTCATCTATAATGTGTTTAATTTTCAGAATATTCATTTGACAGATTATACAACAGAAGTGAACCAATGTGTCCACTTCAGTGACCAAGCTTAGATTAGGCCCAATGAGAACACTTTCCTGGGATGTTTGAACATTAAAAAAAATAGACAGGATCTTTCAGTCTCTATGGACAAGGCTGCAAGATGGGATGATTGATCTTCCATTTGCTTAGTAGAAGCCCAAAGTCAGAAAAGGGTAACTATATTAGAACATGTAACCAGACCACAAGAAAATCAGCAGTAGTCATGAGAATGACTTTTTTGTGGTTTGGTTACATGTAACCAATCTTCCCTTTACCTAATCTAGTTTGATTTAGATTTCTGTCACTTCCAAGAATAGGATTCTAAGAAAGCAGCTAGCACTAGATATTTTTGTAGATCTTGTAAACAGGCATATATGTTATTCTTTTTCTTCATTGTTGTTGTCATTCTTATTCTCATTTTATGCCTTTGTCAGTTTCTGTTCAATTGAAGTCCTGGTACTCCTTCTTGGCGTGTGTTGGTCATTATGAAAGTTTCGAGACAGACTGTATTGTGGTCCATTATTTCCGTCCAAGAAACATAGTGCTGGACAGTGTCTTTTCTGATTCACCCACCCAAGTTCCAACTTGTCCAGCTTATTGGTGTTGCAGGGCGGGTTTCATTGGGTTCCATCTGTGCAGACATTACATTCCTTGGTTTTTGTGTATCAGAAAACTTTCGTAATAACTTATATGGTTTCCTTAATAAGAAAAACTAAGGGAAACCGTGCATGATGAAAGAAAATATTTTTCATGTGGAATAAAGCTTATAGAGAGCATTGTTTTAATCATTGCCTTTTTACTCCTTAGTGCTTTTATTTCTATTTTATAATTAGATGTGTTTCCAGATGCCTTCACAAGGACAAACACAAGCACTCCAATTACCGTGGCTGAAAACAGCTCTTTTACAAAAAGGGCTGAAAAAGGCAGAGAGGGGCGAGGTTTAAAAAAAAAAAAATTAAAGAAAGGAAGAAGGCAAAAGGTAGAAAAGAAGTGATGAGAAGAGGAGGCAGGTATCTCAGAAACTATTTTTTTCTGAAATTGTGGCAAGGTGTAATCAGTACTACAAAATAACTGCTTATTTGTGGTTTCCTTCCCTACCTTCCCCAGTGTACGTATTTGTGTGAGGGCATCAGGGCGCATCCAGTGGGGTTAGTGAGAAGGGTGGAACAAGGATTGGGCGCTGATTTACAGAGAACCAATTTGGAAACCAAACAAGTGCTCTGCCATCATTTGGAGTCAAGAGTGCTCTTTGAACTTTCCCAATGTCTGGTAACTTTCACATTCTCTTAGGACATCAGAGGAAAGGGAGGCAGAGATTTGCTCCATGTTCAGACGTGACTTTAAACTTGTGATTTTTTTTTTTCTTCTGCAATCTTTGGCTAAGCTTAATGCAACAACGAGAGAAAATCCTATCCTGAAATATTTTGCATTAATGTTTTTATAATCAGACTGCAAATTCTTTGAGATTAAGGAGTAGGCAATTCCTTCTCATAAGAATGGGTACAGTAGTAACAGCTATAATAGTGAACAATAGTAGTCGCTAGCTTTTAACTCATTATGTGCCAAGCACCATGCAAAGAGCTTTACATGAGTTACTTAACATAAACTCTGTCAGAGAGGGTGTGTCTTATTCCTTTAGTTAGCATGTCAGGAAACTGAGACAGAGACGCTGACACTTTCAGTCACTTAGGTGTAATTACCATGGCAGTGGGATGTGTGATAGCTAATATTTATCTAGTATTCTTTATTTGGCAAGAGTAATTCAAGTATTTTTTTTTTTTGGCCGGGGCTGGGTTTGAACCCACCACCTCCGACATATGGGGCCAGTGCCCTACTCCATTGAGCCACAGGTACTGCCCAGTAATTCAAGTATTATCTCGTTTACTCCTGAGAAAAAAATACTATTAGGTGTGATGAATTTTATCTGTTTCTGTGTGCTAGCAATTACAAACTACATTACCTATTTATGTATATATTATTTTTTATTTAAGAAAAAAAGAAACACAACATTAAATTCACACATCAATTATGCAACACACTCAAAATTCAAAATTATAATGTAAATTGTTAAACCAAAGTAAGGTTCGATTAGTGCCATCCTGCAAAGAGCAAACCTGAGATTCAGTGAATATTGGGAAAACATGCCCAATTTATAACAGTGGGCTAGTAGCAGAGCTGGGATATAAACTCCAGTGTGGCTTGTTAGGAATCTGCATCCATTTGATGCTTGCGAAATGGTCTTCAGTGATAAGACACATTATCTCTTCCTTATATTGGTTTTTTGCATTGCAAAACATCACCCAAACTGGTTTAAGAAAACAAATCAGATACCTTATCTTCACAATTCTAAGTATTTGTAAACCTTGTAAGTCAAATGCATATCCAAAATAAATTGAAACCTTCATTGCAGGAAGCTTCTGTGGCCAATCATGAAGCATCTTTCTTTTAACACAAATCCTCTTGGTAGTAAGATTATTGCCCAAATAATTGACTCCACTCTCCATTTCCCTTTGCCTAGAAAAATCAACTATTAGCTGAATGTCTTGGCTCTTTGGCTAATTAGGCAATGATATTTCCAAGGCATCGTATACATATTGTGATAGAGTTATTTCTTTACAAATATTTAATGCCACAAACAAAGACTGTCTGAGAAGTTAAATAATAGTGTTTGGGTGTAGTTTGTCATGCCTTACCACTTTGTTATATGACCCAATTCCCTGGCTAACATTTTCTCAGGCAGTTATTTCCTGTGCATTTCCTGAGGTTTCTGCAACTAGCCATTTTTTAAGGGAATGAGTAGTTAAAATAATAGCGCTTTTAAGGAATCTGAAGTTTAGTGATTAGGATTGTGGCCAATGGGTATACTTCCTGCTATCTGTGAGAATATAGAATGCAGAATTCCTCCCTAATTATTGTAAAAACAAACATCCTTATACTCTTTTTTTATCTGCTAGATTTATAACAGAAAGACTTAGCAGACCACAGTGCTGCATGAGCCACTGGCTGCCATTGTGTGTGCTTTCAGAAGAACAAAACAGGAAATGAACCAAGGAAACCAATCTTGATTCCTCATACAAACTGAGACACAGTCAGGAGAAACATGTCTAAATAAGAGTGATGCAATCAAAGGTTTACAATATCATAACAAAGAGGCCTGTATATGCTAACTTTGAGGATTCTCTTACAAAAGATATTTGGATCCAGTATAATTTATTTTCCTACAGATCTTGAATGAAAATATACAGGTCCTCAGAAGAGTTCTGATTTATAATAAAGAACAATTTTGAGAACACAAAAAATAAAACATCACTACATGTCAAACCAACAAAATTTAAGCTCTGTGCTTGAAAGGGCAATGACATTTTATCAAAGTGCACACAAAAACATTTACAAGGTCTTTCCATGTTTAGGAAGACTTAGGATGGCATTCTTTCCTTTCCCAGAGATTTCAGCCTTCCTTACCTAAATGACATATTTCTTAGTAAAAATTATATGCATACTTCATTTTATTGCCCTTCACTTCTATCATGCTCCACAGATGTTGTGGGCTTCTTTCTTTTTATTTCTTTTTTCACACTAGCTGTTGTCAGGACAATTTTTTGGTTCCATTTTCCCAAAAGCATAGTGCTCATTTAGTGTTTCTGTGCCACATTTTTGTTATTTTTAAGTCCATTACTTAAAATCAAATGTTAGAAATGACTGAGCTTAGTCAGTCAGGCATCTTGAAAGCAGAGATAGGTCAAAAGTGATGTCTCTTGGGCCAAACATCCAAATTGTGCAAAGGAAACGTTTTTGAAGGAAATTCAAAGTACTATACCAGTGAGCACAAGAATGATAAAATAAGACAGGTTATTGTTGACATGGAGAAAGTTTTAGTGCTCTAGATAGAATATCAAACTAGTAACCACATTCTCTTTAACCAAAGCCTAATTCAAAGCAAGAACCTAACTCTCTTCCATTCTATGAAGGCAGAGACAGGTAAGAAAGCTGTGGAAGGAAAGTTTGAAACTAGCAGAGGTTGGTTCATGAGGTCTAAGGTAAAATGTCATCTTCATAGCATAAAAGTACAAGGTGAAGCGGCAAATGCTGACAGAAAATCTTCAGCAAGTTACTCAGAAGCTGTAGCTACGATCATTGACAAAGGTAGCTACAATAAACAACAGGTCTTCAATGTAGATGAAACAGCCTTTTTGTTGTTGTTTAATTAAATCATAACTATGTACATTAATGCATTTATGGGATACAATGTGCTGATTATATATACAATTTGGAATGCTTACATCTAACTGGTTAACATAATATTCACCTCACTTCTTTGTTGTTATGAAACAGCCTCTGATTGAAAGAAGCAACCATGTAGACTTTCATAGCTAGAAGTAAATGCCTGGCTTTAAACCTTCAAAGAACAGGCTGACACTTTTGTTAGGAGGTCATGCAGCTGATGACTTTGAGTTGAAGCCAATGCTCATTAACTATTCTAAAATTCTTTGTTCCCTTAAGAATTATGCTGAATCTACTCTGTAAACAGAAAAACAGAGACTGAACAACAGCATTAACTGTTTATAGCATAGTTTACTGATTGAATATTTTATGCCCCTTGTAGAGATCTACTACTCAGAAAAAAAAAAAAGATTCCTTTCAAAATACCACTGCTCATTGATAACTCACCTAGTTGTCCAAGAGCTCTGATAGAGATGGGAATCGTACACGTAGATTAATGCTTTCATGGCCGCAAACATAAGGCCCATTCTGCAGCCCGTGACTCAAAGAGTGATTTTGATTTTCAGGTCTAATGTATTTCATAAACCTACAGCTGCCATAGATAATGATTTCTCTGATGGATATAGAAAAAGTACATTGAAAAGTTTCTGAAAAAGATGCACCACTCTACATGCTATTAGGTACCTGCATGATTTAGGGAAGTAGGTAAAAATATCAACTTTAATGGGAATTTTTTGAGTAAGTTGATTCCAGCCTTCATTGATGACTTTTAAAGGTTCAAAACTTTAGTGGAGGAAGTTACTACAGATATGATGAAAATGGCAAGAGAACTAGAATAGAAGTGGAGCCTAAAGATATGACTGACTTGCTGCAACTTCCTGTTAACACTAGAACCAGTGAGGAATTGCTTCTTATGTATAACAGACAAAATAGTTTCTTGTGATAAAATTTACTCCTATTGAAGATGTTGGGAATCTTGTTGAATTGACAAGGAAGGCCAGGTGCAGTGGCTCACACCTGTAATCCTAGCCCTCTGGGAGGCTGAGGCAGGAGAATTGCTTGAGCTCAGGAGTTTGAGACCAGCCTGAGCGAGAACCAGACTGTGTCTCTCCTAAAAATAGAAAAACTATCTGGGCATCATGGTGCATTGCCTGTAATCCCAGCTACTTGGGAGGCTAAGGCTAGAGAATTGCCTGAGCCCAAGAGATTGAGATTGTTGTGACCTGTGATGATGCCATGGCACTCTATTCAGGGTGATGGAGTAAGATTCCATCTAAAAAAAAACAACAAAAAACAAAAAAGAAGGAAGAAAAAAATGACAAGGGTTTAAAATATTACATTAACTTAGTTAATAAAGCATTAAACTTTCAGAGGATTGATTTCAATTTTGCAATAAGGTCTGTTGTGTGCAAAATGCTGTAACACAGCACTCCATGGCTCAGCACCCGTAACAGTGGTTAGGGCGCTGGCCACATACACTACACCAAGGCTGGCGGGTTCAAACCCGGCCTGGGCCTGCTGAACAACAATGACAACTATAACAAAAAAGTAGCCAGGCTCTGTGGCAAAGCACCTGTAGTCTCAGCTGTTTGGGAGGCTGAGGCAATAGAATCACTTAAGCCCAAAAGTCTGAGGTTGCTGTGAGCTGTGACACCATGGCACTCTACCAAGGGTGACACAGTCAGACTCTGTCTCAAAAACAAACAAACAAATAAAACCAGCACTACATGATACAGAGAAAATCATATGTGAAAGGAAGTGTTGCTAAATGCAGCAAACACCATGGTTGCCTTATTTTAAGAAATCGACACAGCCACCCCAAATCTTTCTAAGTAACCACCATGCTCATTCAATAGCCATTAAGCATTGAGGCAAGACTCTCCAGCACCAAAAAGATTAAGACTCACTGAGGGACCTGATTGCAAGCGTTTTGTTTTATTTTATTTTGTTTTTAATAATACAGTGTTTTTAAATTAAAGTATATACATTGTTTACTTAGATATACTGCCATTGCAGAATGAGTAGACTAAACTATAGTGTAAAAATAACTTGTATGTGTGGCTGGGCACCCGGAGCACAGTGGTTATGGTGTCAACCACATGCACCAAGGGTGTTGGGTTTGAACCCACTCCCAGCTACTTAAACAACAACTACAACAAAAATAATAGCCAGTGTTGTGGCAGGCACCTACAGTTCCAGCTACTTGGGAGGCTGAGGCAAGAGAAAAGCTTAAGCCCAAGAGTTGAAGGTTGCTGTAAACTGTGACACAACAGCACTCTACCCAGAGCGACATTGTGTTACTCTGTCTCAAATAATAATAATAACTTTCATGTGCATTAGTAAACCAAAAAATTCTTATGACTGGCTTTATTGAGATATTTGGTTTATTGCAGTGCTATGGAAAACAACCTGCAATATATTTAAGATATACTTGTCTATCCAATTCAGTCAAGCCTACCAACATTATACTGCCCTGATTCTTTTCCTGGTGTATCTCCCCCTTTGTTCTCTTTTGCTAATTCATTCTATTATACCTGAGTGGAAATGAATTATGTGTGGTCTTATGTGTGGTCTGTTCTTATGGGTAGACCTGGTACTATGTAGTACGGCTGAGATAAGGGTTGGGAATGCAAAAGGATTTCTAAAGTTTAAGCAATAAAGAGGAATAATCATAACAAATGTCAGCAACATAATCAGTCTCATGAAATATAAACTCTTGTCCTTTGAGCGCTTTGGGCTCTTTTATTGGAATCCTAGAAATAAGAAATTATTCCTGGTGTAGTGGAGACTTTATTTCTTTATTTTCTGGCTCCTCCCCATCTGTTTGCCTGTCTTGTAGTGATTGCTCATCCCAGCATCTCTGCGGAACTATCTTTCTCTTCTCACGCAGATAGTTTCAGTGAGATTTAGTCAATAATTTGGATCACTTAATCCTGGCCTCTATCAATTTGTTTTTATTTACCCTCATTTTTCTAGTGACTGGCACCATGCCTGGCATGTATAAGAAATTCAATATAGATATGTTGATTTAAAGTAGAGAGAAAGATGCATGTTCTGCTCTAATAACATTCTAGCAAGAAAAATGAAGAAAATACAAAGGAAAGGAAGTCAGCAACATTATCTTACTATGATTAGATATAGGAAGTGTAATTGCAAGGAATTTTATTTGAGCCATGATTCATGTTTCCCTTATCCTTGTTGGCTTGGAGTAATTCAATATTTGCTTGTCCTTTCACAGAAGTGATTCTAACCTTTGTCTTTCCTATGCACTAATATGCCATCCCCTAGCCCTGAATTATAGTTTTCTACTCTAAATCTTTAAATTGGTTTCTGAATTGTCTGATCACTGGATGTGGGGATTTTTTTCTGTGCAGTATACAACTAGGAAAATAATATGCACATCAAGTTAAAGATTTATGGAGCTAAGATTTGGAAGAAATATGTCTTCAATTCCTATCTTAAAATTCTAATATTCTAACCCTTTAACACAAAGACAAACAAACCAAACATCAAAGTCAGCAAATAATAAAGTATACCAATGATCTTTAGTAATTATTCATGGGATTGATTACAGCAGCTTAAAAAGTTAACCGAACGCAAAAGGAAAAATGACTCTTTAATATTTTATCTATTATAAATAACCATAGTTATCTGTACACTACACACTATAGTCATTGAATTTACTGGTTTGTGACAGTAAAAAAAAAAAAATCCTAAGATGTGAATGTTATATTTTTAAAGGATATTGAGTAAAGAAATGAGAGATACCATATTTTATCTAATTTGACTGAAAGTAGTACCTGCTCCAAGGTTAGAGCTACAAAGTGGCAGGAAACAGATGACTGATTCAATAGATGCCTGAAATTCTCAAGCCATTGAAAATGAGTTGCAAGTGTAAGGACTTGAAATCACATGAGTGATAACAGATTATTGCCAATACTCAGGCAGTAATTACCAACATATAGTACTTTACTTCGTAATTTTTACTTCCATTTTTCTTCAGTGAATTAGATTTTGATACACGGTCATAGAATACTGATCCATTTGAGAACTGAGCAACTGTCCCCAGTTCTCTGATACATGGTCATAGAATACTGATTTGAGAACTCAGCAACTGTCCCCAGTTCTCTTCCTCTCTGAAGTTTCCTGTGTTTCTTTCTTCTTCATTCCTATTTTGTGTTGAACATTTCCTAGAAATTCCTTAATATCACCTTATAAAAATAACTCTAATTTTAGATGATGCTGATTTTAGCAAAAAGGTTTATCTACTTATTTAATAAGCATACCTTCTTCACAGGAATATTCTGCTCAGGTTTTAGAAAAATCTACTGTGCTGATTAGACAAAATGTTACTGCCTAGTGTTACTAAATTAGCACAAGTTAATGGAGGTTTCAGGTACAAAAATGAGAACATTACCAAAACCTCAATAAATTTTGGCATCCATCAATTAATTTATAAGGCTAGAGCTTGAGGGAGTTTCTCTCCATGCTGTGGCTTCCGTGGTCATCCTCATGTTAAATATTCATTTCCTTTGTGTTCTCATGCACATTTACTGAATTATTTCAGGTAAGATTATGGAAATTGGCATTCTAAATCTTAGAACCACCACGTCCTTCTTCATCCTTTCACTTTTTTTAACAATCAAAAGATATAAATCTGAAGTTCATTGGAAATCTCAAACTCCCAGCAAATAAGTTCCTCCCTCCAACAATTCACTATCAGAATCACAGACCTCTAGAATCTCTTTCTAATTGTCCACATATATAAAGGTAAATATAGTATAGAACAGCTTTTCACAACTCAAGAGTGCTAGACGGAAGATGGGCACTTTTTCTAAGAAATTTAACTGGAGTCTTATAAGGAATAAATTTAAAACTCTGGCCAAGTATATATGTAGATAGGGCAGTCACAATTAGCAGATAAATGAGTCATCATTTGGCTTATGTCTTATTTGGGGAATGTCTAGGGGACACAGTTTGAAGCCTGCTCAGGTAGAGCAAATGTAACTCTATCACGTGGCTTTGCCTAAAATATGCATTACTAACATCTAGTAAAATGGGTAACCTTGGAAATAATAATAGTTAGAAAAATGTTGTTTCTCCTTCCTATGGGATTAAATTAATTCTGAGAATAAAGATTTGTCCTTTGGACATATGTGAAGAGTGTGTGTGTGTGTGTGCGCGCACGCTCACAGTACACTCCAACAACTGTCCATTTGACAGTGATACACGATTTCCGAGAGGAGCAGACAGGACTTGCCTTTCCCCATTGAGTGTGTTCTGTGGGATCTGAAGTGCCAAAGAGCGCCTTGTCTGTCCCATTGGAGGTCTAGGCTACTCCCCCAAACAGATGACTTAGTGTTAGGGAAGTATTATATGGGAGTGATGAGCCGAAGTAAGGCCAGCATCTGCGGGGTTGGGTTCGTATTTCCTAAGGTGATAACTCTCAGAGAAGAGGTTAGAATCTGAGTTCAGTAAAGCAAGTTCCAGAATAGTGGGTATTCATTAGGAGCATGTCCTGACTGAAAACACCTAACTTCACCTATTTTTATATTGAACTTCCGGAAAGGTCATATTTAAGGGGAGAGTTTTCTTTAATTTTTCTCCCTTTGACACTCCCTCATGTTAACCAGACCCAGGAGGAAAGTCTGATGCGCTTCCACACTGCAGTGAGAAATTGTAATATTGACAAGAGAAATGAATAAAAAAGAGGAGGAAGGATTTGAGGAGGAGACTACATTCTTTTTTGAGGGGATTGTGTCTTGGAATTCTAGGTAATACTGGTAACAGATTAAACAGATTAGTGGGAGAAGTAGGAATAGCCCATAATTCAGAAAAGCAAGTAGAAATGGACAATTCTTAAGAGAGACGTTGTAACACTTGTAAACATTTCCCAACATAAAGGCTTGGTGTTACTTGAAAAAGAGGTGGGAAATGGGGAAGGTAAATTATACATAGACAAAGAAATTTAATAAAAACTCTAGTATTTATTAATGCTAACTACTTCACATACATCATTATATTTAATCCTCCCAGAGGTACTCTGTGACATCATATTATTTTGAGTTATTTTTGCTTCCCATGAAAAATGAAGCCTGTGTAAATTGGATGGCTCATCTCAAACACCACAGTAAGAAACTAAGCCAGGATAGAAAAAGCTAAGTTCATTTGATTCAAGTGCATAGTTTTTCATAACATGTATGATTATGATTCAGATTAATAAGAGATTTATAAATTATAAATATATTTTATATTTTTCTGAGTTTTATGTATCCATACATGTTGCATTAATGATACAGTGACTTTTGAAAGTCATGTGTTTTACAAATATCAGTCAATCCTTATACAACTTAAAAAATAAAGATAAAAATAAATTTGGTTTTTAATTATTTACTCCCTCTACTGGTGACTTTTTGAAGTGATGGACATCCCAATAAAAACCAAATTCTCAAATAGAATGAATATTAAGTTTGTTAAAAATCATATTTTGTAAGCTGACTGTAACCTTACTTTTTGTCTATTATTATACAAATTCTTAAGAGTAATTTTTGTTAATTTCTGAGGAAAACCATGCTTATATTTGTTATAAGATATGTTTCTTCTAGAATATAATTAGCCAAATAGTGTTTGCTTAATTTCAAAATTAACATTTGTGTTCTGAATACATATATGTAGATGTGTTATAAGTTCTTACTTTCTAATTTTGTGTAATGATGTTTAGATTCAAAAGATAACTGAAATAAGGGTTCCAGTGAAAGTCATAGGCTCATAAAATGTTTAGAGATAGCAATAAGAGGTTGAAAAGATACACCCAAAAAAGGAGATAAACAAATAGTTACTAGGAACAAAAGGAATATCTGACAATATGGCTGAAACAGAATATTTAGCATTTATCCAAATTAATGGTTTTATATTCCTCCAATCCTTGTGAGGGGGAATTTAAGATTGACCTTATTCATCCATATGTGAGGGTCACACAGGAGATACCACAATATTAGAGAGAATCTACAATATATTTCTCCTCAACTAGTTGACTTTCCAGTGGTGGTGGTGCAGAGCCCAGGGCCCAACACTGTTTTATAGTTTTACTGTTTTGCTCTGTGTTTGTCTGTCTGTGTGTGTGTGTGTTGGTGGGAGGAATAATAAATGAGGATAATTTTTGCATTGAGGGAGGTTTTCTAATGATGATGGAGGTTAAGGAATAAGTATCATACATATGGCTTATAAAGGCTTCTGGTGAAATGAATTAGGATGTAAAAATAAATTTTTCTGTGAGTAACTTGATACTCCAGAATCTTATAAAACATCCTTTCCTGGCATTTTCTATATGTTCACAGTATAGAAATGACGTGTTTCTTTGTTCTGTGCTGAATATTTTTTAACCACATCATGAAGGTCTTTGTTGCAAGCCAACAATAAACAACATAGACACTAGTTTTATAATTTTTCCCTTTATCATGGTGTACTTCAACCTGTATTCTGGAAATATTACTACAATATAAGTTGGCAAGGTATTCTTTCCCTTTCCAACTTGTAAGAATTCTTATTGCAAATTGTAGAGAGATGCTTCATTAACAGTTACACACTTTTCTTTCAACTATGAGAAATGAGCCTGTGGCAGATTAATCCTTCTGCTGCAAACAACTAAAAATCTAGACAAAATATTAATCCTACTCCCCCAAAATCCGAGAACTACCAAAACATTTAAAGATGTAAAGAAGACAACTGAAGCACATATAAATTATTTTCTCCTTTCCCATTTTGCAAACATTAATAATGCAAATTTATAGAGAGAATTTTAGTTTCATGGCCATGTGCTGAATGATAGAATCCATGTGGTAACTTTGACTTTGGATTTTTCATTTTTTTCTTAGAAAAACTTCAATTCTATTGTTTATTTTCAATTGTGATACCTTTTGCCCATTTTAGATTTTAGACACAGAGACCAGAATTTTTTGTAGTGAACCACAGCAAATGTTATGACCAACCAAAGAACAAAGACGGAAATATCAGCAGTTACTGTGAATGATCCAGGGAGCAGGTTTGCAAGATTTTGGGAAGCTGAGATTTGAATCAGGTGGACAAGGATTTTATTCCCAGCCAGCCATCCGTTTATCAGCTATCATACTTTTGGCAAGTTAATTAATTATTCATTCATTTAGGTTTTTTTGACGTTTAAATGATGTGGTATATGTCAAATGCTTAGGCTAGTGATTATCACATAGGAGTGCTCAATTACTATTATCTATTATAATTAAAGAAGGATATCAAATTCATTGGAAAATTAAATGGCATTGAATGAAAAATAACCATAATATACATTTTTTTTCACAAGATAAATTAGCAAAAGATTTGGTCTTTCGAATTTCAAAATATTGAGGAGGTATAAATGTTTTGTTTTTAACTGATGATACAAGCAAGGCTATGATCGATAGCTAGCCTTACACAGGAGATACTTAGTCTTCTGAAAAGCAATATAAGAAAGAAAAACCTTTTCTTTGGTCCAAGAACTAAACTTGTAGAATGCTGTCCTAAAAACCTAAAATTCAGGATAGCCAAAACTAATTAAATAGTTGTTCAAAACATGACTTACTTTAGAGAAAAATTGGATACGGCCTAAATGTCTAATAAAAGGATGTTAAATAAAAAGTAGGCGTAACAGTAAAATGAGATAGTAGGTAGACATTGTGAAGATGCTTTTACTGGGGTAAGAAAATGTTGTTAAATGCTGTCCTCAGTCTGTGCAGCCTGGTGGATTTGAACCTGTTTCTCAAGGAGAAGCCTATCAAAGCAAAGACTTTCCTTGTCTCAGTGATTGTTTTAAGGATGTGCGCCAGATCTAAGCAGTTCTAATTCGAGTTCTTAGGGTTCTTGTTAGATATTTTGTAACAAATATTTTCTTTCATAAGAGACTTTTTGGGGATAAGTATCTGCCTTAGGAGACTATGGTAAAAGGGTGTAAAGTGTTGAACCCTCCATGTTCCAGCAGCATGGGTGTAAAATGTAACCCTAATAACAAATGAAAAGTTTGTTTCCATACCACGAGGGAGCCACCTGAGGAAACAAATATGAGAGAAACGCACATAAATAGACCAGAACCCAGATGAGCTGGGTTTGTGCTTGAATCCACCTTTGCCTTTTGGATTTTTCCAGTTTTATAGCCAATAATTTCCTGGATTTGTTCGGCCCATTTGAGTCGAGTTTACTGACCCTTGAAACATAACAAATTCTAAATGGTAAACATTAAGTAGAAGGAGAAAACATGATTCAAAAATACAACGTCAGCAGGTTCCATCGTGGACGGTACTCATTCACATAAAACACTAAAATATTTAAAATAACTCCACTTGATGACCAACTATTTTTTTTAATTTTTTCATGCATTTTCTAATGAGTACTTATTCATTTTATTATCTAACATACATTTATTTTTTATGTCGCAGGTTAGGAGGCAAATTGGGCAAGTCATTTTGAATCACACATTAGGATGTGTTCTTAGTACAAGGAAATGACATGCCTCTCTTTTAAGATTGCACAAAAT
Source organism: Arctocebus calabarensis (assembly GCA_963573935.1). Taxonomy (NCBI): domain Eukaryota; kingdom Metazoa; phylum Chordata; class Mammalia; order Primates; family Lorisidae; genus Arctocebus; species Arctocebus calabarensis. The sequence goes on along the minus strand of CAUYON010203410.1, from coordinate 28,589 downwards.
TATTTATATTCTTGTAATTCATAAACATCTTGGAGGATATTTATCTTGGTGAGTTAATGTGGCTTCTTTTCCATGCACATCAGGAAAACTGTAAGTAGTGTCTGTTCAACTCCTGTAGAATAAAAATGATAAATTTTCTAGAGCATAATAACATGCTTTTGAATTTTTACATCTTTCTAAAGACCTCTGTCCAGTTAAGGCAGAAACTTGTTCTCTGTCCTTGGACAAGACTGGGATTATTGTTTGCCTAGGGTAACTCAGTTTAAAAAGTTAATTTTAACTGAAATATTTATGTAGGTTTAATAATAGTCAAATAGGAACTGCTGTCAATTGGTAGCAGAAACGTCACCATTTCAAACTGTTTGTTTGTATAAGAATATGTAATAGACTGATTTCTAATTAATGCATGGTTATCAAATGATAGTTATTCTAAAAATGAGTATGAGTAGCAAATCTTCAAAATACCATGATAACAAAATTTATTTCCACAATATCAAAATCCCTCTGGCATAAACACATATTATTTATGTGTTATTATTTTAAAATCTCAGGATCTTTTTTTTTTTTTTAGAGACAGAGTCTCACTTTTTCGCCCTCAGTAGAGTGTTTGATGTTGCAGCTGGCAGCAACCTCAAGCTCTTGGGTTTAGGTGATTCTCTTGCCTCAGATTCCTGAGTAGCTGGAACCACAGGCACCTGCCACAATGCCCGGCTATCATCTCAGGATTTGAAGGTGTTACACAATTGTTTTCCCATAAAAGCGATGAGTGAAAAAGTACAATTATATAGTACCTTCTTCAACTTCTTATATTTAGAGGATGCAACTTTTTAATTACCTTTAGGGGTGAGACACCACAATTACAATGTTTAAAATATTGTTCTTCTATAGCAGTACAATGAGTATATAGAAAACCAAGGAATCCATCTCTCATCTCAAATACGATGTTAAAAATGATGAATCAGGAAGCCACGCTCCCTTTCCTTGAAGTTTCTTTTCCTATAGGTGAAGAGTTCCATTAAATAGAACATTTAATTTGATTAAAAATCGAATGGTATACATATTTACACAGAATTAGTGAGAAAACGATGCCCCTTTGAAATAGTGCACTCAGCCGTAGCTCAGCTCTTCAGCTGTCCATTGCAGCCAGCTAAGTCCTGTGGGTTCTCAGTGTCAGCTCCTTCCTAGTTCTGGATCAAAGGTACTATCTGGAGTAGAATTTCCATAGTTGACCACCTCCCTACCCTGACTAGCTCCTTTAGTTCACCTAATTTCCATAAACTGGACGTCTCTACATATACACATGAGTAGGCCTAGTTCCTTATGTCGACCACCCCCATATATTGACTAGAGTCCCTTAGGTGACCAATTTACAGAGGTTCTACCGTATATGTTCTAAAAATGATGTTAGAATATGTTCTATAAGCTATGAAACATTCTGACATGCTTTAAATCTTCTCTATACGGAGCAGCTAAATCGAAATATTTAAAAATCAAGCACACTAAGCACAACAGACAAACTGGGTTACATTTTCAAACAATGGTGACTCTATTTTCTATCCAATTCTTACTGAATAGATAGATTTGATAGTCTAGAGATGATAGGAATTGTTTTTATGTCTGCCTATTTTCCTGAGACTTTTTAAAGATTTCCTTTAAATAATTTTATATTTAAAAATAGCCATAAAGAAAGGTGTTCCATTGAATAAAAAAGCATATTATCAAAAGGCACTAAAGACAGCCCCAAAGCAGCCTGCTTCAGTAGTGTGGCCCTTGAATTCTCAATGAGTGTGGGAAGAGCCACTTCACTCCCTTTTCCAATCTGAGATAACAAGATGGAAAATGTGAACGCACTGGCAGTACCCCGCTCAGGCACACTTTGAAGGGGGTCCTGGCTCTTCTAAAGTTGAGTTCAAGCTCCCAAAACACGGAAACCACAGAAAGTTAATGATAATTGAGATCATATGTTTCTTATCAAAGCTTCCTCAAAAAAAGCAGCTTAAGGGAAAACTCTTAAATATGTGTCTCAACCACAGTCTACCAACCCAGTTCCGCATTGGAGTCTTTAGCTAATTTGTTGACTTAATTACCCAAGGCACAGGAAGGTTAAACAGAGTGATAATCTGATTTTCTCTGATTGCTGATCACTGCAGAAAGTGGCCCCTGGGATGCAAAAATAAACCTAGAACCTCAGGCTATGTAAAATGGAGAAGTAAGGCAATTATTCAGATAATTCAGGCAAAGTTGACTATTTACAGTAATCAAATTATCTGGATAAGTACTCAGCTTACACTCTGTCCATAGGAACAATGGCTTTAATTATACATGTGGTCTGAGTAAATCATCTATAACTTATCTGTGTTCAGTGTCAACTAGTTATATTTAATAGTCAAATTCATAAGAAAAAATATAATATCCTACAAAAACAACATCACAAATGATAGGGATAACTAATAACATTTTGCCCAAGAATGACTGCTTGTCTTTAAATAATTAGAAAACATGAGACCATAGAAAGAAGATAACTTGAGGGGGAACAAATGGATTTACTGTGGTGAGTCTAATGTGAAGGCCTGTATGAAAATTAAGGTAGGAAAAGTTGAAACTATTATAGTAAATGGAAGTTTACCCCATACCGTGTCAATGGGAAATTTATATTCTGACACTCTCTTGATTATCAAGGACAATAAAAAAATAAATCTGTAAATGAAAGGAAAATCAGTTGACTCTTTTTTTTCTTGCCTTAGAAAGTAGCACTTGCTCATTTTAGACATTTTAGAAAATACAGAAAATTATAAAGAGGAAAACTAAAATCACAATCCAGAGAACACCATTCTTAATGTTATTTTGTATGTTTTTCTGAGCTTTCAAGCAATATTTAGTGCTATCTGAGCTTCTGGAGGCATGGTTTGTCATTGGTGAACATCAGTGAGAACAATGGAATGGCACTGTGCATGCTATTTTGAAGCATGCATTTTTTTTTCCACTAAATCGTATCTCTGGTGTCTCCTTGTGTCAAGTATGACGATGTGGCACCCTTTTTAATTTACTTATATTAATATGACATAAACCTCACCCCTTATATTTGGACACTTAGATTACTTACAATTTTATTTTAAACAACTCAGTGTTAGATATTCTTGCACACTTGTCTTTATATTCATAATTTTTAAAATTTCCCAATTGACAAATATTAATTTTACATATTCAAGAGGCATATAGTGATGTTTCGATACATACAACGTATGATGGTCAGATCAGGGTTGTTAGCATATCTATCATGTCAAACGTTGATTTTTTTTTTTTTAGGGTGATCACTTTTATTTATTTATTTATTTTATAATTTTATTGAATCATAATTGTGTACATTGTTGCAATCATAGGGCAGAATGTGCTTCATATACAATCAGAAATATTTTGATCGTACTGGACACATGAAGAAATGCTCACCATCCTTAATGATCAGAGAAATGCAAATCAAAACTACTTTGAGATATCATCTAACTCCAGTAAGATCATTTTTTTGTATTAGGAACATTCTGTATCATCCTTCTAGCTGTTTGAAAGTATAATATTAATGACAGACATCCTACAATGTACAGAATGCTAGAAGAATATAAGTATAATAAAAGTTATATCAATAACAAAAAACTAACAATAAAATAAATTTTAAAGTAACATGAGCACATGATGGGGGAAATGGGATATAGTAAGTGAGTAAAATTCTCATCTTACATTTTGGAGAATTCATAGGTAGTGTATAAATTAGCTAAAATGGGAAATAGAGGCTCAAATACATGTATCTATGGAAGTAACCACCATAAAAATTAAAAACAGAAACAGAATGCATGCTAGAAGTAAAAGGAGTTAATTGTTGCTTTTCATAAACTTTTCTGTGGTATTTAAGTTATAAAGTATCTGTAGTACTTCAATGAAATTCAAAGTTAAAAACAAGAAAAGAAAAAAGGGCCTAAGAAAATTGTTTTAGGTGTGGTGGCTCATACCCTGTGACCACCGTGCTTTGTGAGGCCAAGGCAGAAAGATTGCTTGAGTTCAAGATCAGCCAGGGAAATATAGTAAGATGCACTCCCTACAAAAAGAAGGTTAGCTGAAAATAGTGTTGTGCCCCTGTAGTCCCAGTTATTTGGGAGGCTGAAGTGAGATATTGATTCAGTCCAGGAGTTTGAGGCTTCAGTGAGCTATGATCATGTCACTTCACTCTAATCTGGGTGACAGAAAGATCCTGCCTCAGGGAAAATGAAATGTAATCGCAAGAAGTATGTTGTTAAACATAAAAAAATCCTTTCTGAAAGCAAGATACGAAATGGCCATGCTAATATGGTAAAAGACAAATGTACCTTAACTGAGGAGTTTGACATAGGAATACGCATGCTTTCTTATCTGTAGCAGATAGTTTCCCTGCATTTTAGCTGAGACCATAGTTGCCCAGAATTATTTCCCAGCCTCCCTTGCAGCTATCAATGGGCATGTAACAAGCTCTGGGTAATGGTACTTAAGTAGGCGTCATGCATAAAATATTCGGATTGAGCCTTCAGAGGGAAAGCACTTTTCACTTCTTATCTTTTTTCTTCCAGCTGCTGGAACATGGACTTAAGATAAATTTATGTAAAAGAAAAGCAAGATTAGAAGATAAAATGCCTTGCTTTAGGTCATCAGCATTGAATACCAAGACTGACAGGTAAACAGTTATTCTGACACAAATTCTCCACTAAGTTTATAATTTAGAACATTCTATTGCATTCTTTACTCCCACAACAAATTTGCATTCCAAAACATTAACTTTCTGAATATAAACTAGCTTTAGGATGAGTTAATGTATTTACTAAGAATGTTTCTTTATTCTTGAATAGTGGTTAAAGACTGAGACATTCAGATAATTGATATTATTTATTTTATAATAAGATCTTTTAAAACAATTTTTAAAACCAAATTATGTTTTGAGATGTTCTCAGGTCAGAAATTTCCATTGTGATTTTGGTTATAACTGTTTTGAAATTATACACATACATCAAAGACAATCTTGAAAGAAAAACAAAGTTGGAAGATTTACTGTTCCTCATTGTCAAATGTACTACCAAACTTCGATAATGAAGACTATCCAGCATGAGCAAAAATGCAAACATCACATATAAGTTCAATGGAATAGAATTAAAAGCTCAGAGACAAATCCATATGTGGTGAATTAATTTTCAATAAGGTTGTCAAGACTAGTCAGTGGGAAAGAGTAATCTTTTCAACAAATGTTGCTAGGACAACTGAATATCTTCAAGCAAAAGAGTCAAGTTGGATTCGTACCGAATCCTCATATTTAAATATTAACTCAAAGTGGAAAAAAGACTAAAACGTATGATCCAAAATTTTAAAATTCTTGGAAGAAAACATAAAGATAAATTTGTCATGTAGGATGAGGCAATAGTTTCTTAGATAACACACCAAAAGCAAACTACAAACCAATAACAAAAAAAAATAATAAGTAAGCTGTACAACAGTAACACTATCAAGAAAGAAAAAACACAGCCCATAGAAGAAAATAAAATACTTTCAAATCATATGGCTGATAATATTTTACCATCCAGAATATATAAAGAACTCTTACAACTCAACAATGAAAAGACAATAACCCAATTAAAAAATGGGTAAGGGCTTGAGTATACATTTTGCCAAAGAAGATGTAGAAATAGCACACACATAGAAACCTACATGAAAAGATGCTCAACATTATTAACTGCTGGGAAAGTGAAGATCAAAACCATGAAATGACTCTTCACCCCTACAAGGAAGGCTCTAATAAAAAAGATAGACAATAGCAAGTGTGGGGGAAGATGTGGAGACTCTGGGCCCCTCATAGATTACTGAGTGGGAATGTAAAATGGTTCAGAAACTCTGGAAAACAGTGTAGCAGTTCCTCCAAAAGTTAAATATAGACTCAGCGTATGATCAACCATTCTGCTCCTATGTGTTTGTGTATGAGAACTGAGAAAATTTGCACTATTTGCCCAAAAATTTATATGTTCATAACAGCAATATTCAAAATAGCCAAAAAAAAAAAAAATGGAGACAGTGCAACTGTTCCTCAATTGCAAAGTGAATACACAAACCAATATACCTCTACAGTGGAATATATGCCCCGTGAAGGGAATGAGTACTGACGTAAGCTACAACTTGGATGACCTTGAAAACTCGCTGAGTGAATGAAGCCAATCACAAAAGATCACTTACTGTTCGATTTCATTTCTATGAAATGTTCACAATGGGCAAATCCTTAGACATAGAAAGTGAAAACAGATTACCAGGGACTGATGGAGAAAAGGAGTAAATGAGAAGTGAGTCCGAAAGGCTGTGGGGTTGCCTGTTGGGGAGATGAGCACGTCATGGGATTAGACAGTGGTAATGACTGTACAACTCTGTGAATATACTAAAACCCACCGAATTGTAGGTTTTGAAAGCACATATTTTTCTCATGTGAATTATGTTTAAAAAAAAAATAGTAAGTACATGCATATCAGCAAAGAAATGGCATTTATTACCTTGGTGGATAATGTATTCTTCCAACCATCTTCCAATCATCATGAAAAAATAATTAGAGAAAATTCAGGTAAACAAATCAATTACTTTTATCCATTTAATCTCATTTTTTTTTTTAGTTATTTTTCCTGTTTCGGTACACTTTACCTTCTCACTAAAAATTATACTGTTTCTTTTCTTTCTAAACTTAAGTGCAATTTGAGAAGGAAAGACTCATATTAGCTTTAACTGCTAGTGGTGTAGACCTGCTGGCACCGTTGACAAAAGGGGAGGATTCTGACACTCAGGAAAGATGCTCCCATTTCTCTAGTCCACAAAGAGCCAACGTCAAGCCCTATTATTAGAGCCAGTGAGACCAGATTCACCATATGATTAATCACCCGAACAGAGACAAAAATTCAGCCTGGACTGCACCTCGTGTATGGGTCACAGAGCTTTTCCAGAGCTTGTTAAGAGCTTCAGGCTTGTAATTTTCTCCTTCTACAATAAACTTTCTTTTAGCATGCTGTAAAAAAAAAAAAAAAATGAAGTTCGGGTGATGTGTCCTTTTGAATGCAAGGTAGGTGCCAAAATATAAGGCCAGGGAAATGACAAGAGAACTTGATTTTATTTGTCAGTTACACACTATTCTTCAAATTCCTCAAACGAGATAACAAAGATCAACTCTAAATCTTACTTTTATCCTTTTGATCTTGGCCCTGTTATAACTCTTCTTCTCTGTCTGCCCCTTTTCATACATATGTGCATGCACACATGCTAGGTACATATACAAAGAAAGAGAGCAAGAAAGAGACACAAGAGAGGAGAGGGAGAGAGAGAGAATTAACGTGGTATTGCAAAGCAAGGTCATAGTTTAAAAATATCTTGCCTTTTCCTCAAGGTCTTTAAAAATATCTGCAATCAACTAAGCAACCAGTTACTGTACATTGCAAATGCATGTTTTCACAGCTATTTTTAGGGGCAAGATTCAGTCACTACACATCCTGTTCACTCAAAACAACAGACGGCCATAGAGGGCAGCTAATGAGTAGGTAGCCAAATGACAATGTCTCCTTACTTCTGACTTCGCTTCCAAGGCCCAAGTGGCTGCCTAACCGTCTCCACTCTGGCGTCAAACAGTCCCCTTGCAGTATGCAGACAATTTAAATTATTACAAGGCAATGTTGCAACTATGAACCCTGGCACAAAATAAAGTAATTACATTCAATTAGCAGTCCCCAAAGTGATGGTCCAATACTGAGGGCTTTAGATGTTGCCTTTTGTTGACTTACAGAAGCCAGGTAATGAGTGAAACTTCAAAGTGTAAGAGACTAAATTACTGCTTAATTAGTGGAAACTAGATCAGAAAACATGGCAAAAAAGAAAAAAGAAAACATACCCACAATTTTCTTTTGTTGTAGGAACTCAGATAATATGCTCCATTTCCCAAATAACAACAACTGAATACCCCAATACAGGATGTTCTGATGAAAAGCCCACTGGAATTATGTCGTTATGAGAGGTGTTTGTTGGGAAAAATCTGTTTGATTCGATGCCACATATGTATCTCTAGAGATTTATCTTCTCCTTTTAATATAATCAACTTTTGCGGTTTAAATCTAAAAAGTAAATTTAAGTAGAATTATGTTAGATTAAATAAATTTTCTCTAAATTCCACTACTGGTTCCTCAATAGCCTTTTGCAGCGAATATTACTGAATTCTCCTCTGAAGAATAAACTTTGACTCAAACATAGTCAGAAGAATTCTGAAAAAATATAAAAATATAGGGGAAAGTAACCTTGCTGAATACTACAATGTAATATATATATTTTTTAGTATATGTGTCTTTTACTGTACGCAATTTACTATATAAAAAAGGTAACATTGTTTCCCTATTGAATAAAGATGGTTAGTCAATAAATGGTTTGACACAAATAGTTGCATTTCTATTTCACTTATTAAGCTAAGATACATTTCAGATGAATCAGACATTTCAACAAGAAAAAGCCAGCAACTAGAGGAAAATGAGTTTTTTTCTGTGGCTCAGTGAGTAGGGCGCCGACCCCATATACCAAGGGCTGCAGGTTCAAACCCAGCCCCGGCCAAACTGCATCAAAAATTAGCCGAGCACTGTGGCGGGCGCCTGTAGTCCCAGCTACTCAGGAGGTTGAGGCGAGAGAATCACTTAAGCCCAAGAACTGGAGGTTGCTGTGAGCTGTGACTACACAGCACTCTACCGAGGTTGATAGAGTGAGACTCTGTCTCCACAATAAAAAAAAAAAAAGTCTAAGCTTTAAAAAAAATCAAGACCAAAAAAAGGTGAATTTTCTCTATTGCAGATTACACATGTTGTCAAAAAATTATAAATTATAATAAAGATAATGAAAATTAAAATAATAAATGAAAAACTAAGAGTATACATTAATGTAAGCATTAAACAGTGGAGGATAATTTCTTCAATATAGGATGAGCAAGTTTTTTTAAAAATTGGCCAAAACTTTAACAGGCACAAGAAGATAAGCAGAGGCTATCAACAGGGGAAAAACATGTTAAAAATGAACCAAACCTCAACCTCACTTACATTCAGACACACAAAACCAAAAGTAGCTTCCATTTCTTGTTAATTAGATTTTCAAATATCAAAAAGTTTAAAACATTTTGTAGCTGAAGAAGACAACAACTCACATCCAGTTAGAATTGATTCAACCTCCATTGAAGGTAATTTTGCAATAGTGTCAAAAAAGTAAAATTTATATCTTTGGTTTCTAGAAGTTTCCTAAATTTGCATGAACGAAGATGTTTTTACAGTTTGTTTATAATAGCAGTAGAAAAACAATGTAGATGTCTAACAATAAGAGAACAATTTAATAGAGTATAAGTAGTCAGGTTGAAAATAATTGCTTATCCATATATACTGAATTAAAACTACATAATACAATCTTAAGTTAGAAATTGCATAATACAATCTTGGTATAGTAGGCTTTCGTTTGGATAAAAAGCAGTAATACACAATATATATGCATTCTTATCTATCTCTGGAAAGATATCTATTAAAAGTAGTGATCTTGGGAAACTGAGGAGAGTATAAAAGAAATCTTGGATTGTTTATATTTTTCTTACTGTACTAAGGGTATGCACTTCATGTTCATATATACATATTAATTGATATGTTCAAGGCAATATTTCAATAGGCCTGAATATTCTTAGCAAAAAATAAAAATGCTCTTTTACAATGTCTTGGGTTCTTTAATAAATTTATAAATAAAATCTGTAAATATGAAATCTATAAATATAAAACAGCTCAGAGTAGTCTTTGAACTCTACAAGAATGAATATGTGACTGGATGAACTGCTTATGCCCTCCAACTAGAAGATAAATTTTCAAAGAAATTGGTGAAATATTTATGGAAAACATAATCTCTTATCTCCACTTTCTTCCGCCTGCCTACTCCAGCCTTTTTTCCATTCTCTAGGAGCCAAAAAAAGCTGGACAGAAACTTAAAACCACATCTTTTATGAAGTGGACATTGGCATGAAATGCAGGGCACAGTATTTTTTACACGAATCTGAGGATTGATTCATAACCTCCTTTTACTCACTCGTATAAGTTATCAACACAAGAACCTCAAAATAATGTATTCATTTTGTGCCACGAATGAGATGTTATTAGGCTTTTGTCTTCTTATATGCCCCATAAAGTAATACAGAAAAATGGTTTTGAAGAGTTTAATCTTCTATTTTATTCTACTTTATATATACTTTATTCTACTTGATTTGTAGAATTATTTTTCTAGTTACTGATAAAAACATCTATTGTCATTTCAAATAAAATATATGTGGAATCATATTTTTTACAGCTACTGATTATGTGTATCAGGCAAATCTAAGTCCTCAGCATGACAAGTGTGGATAAAACACTTCAATGAAGGGGCTGCATCCCCTTTGAGTCCCCATCTACATTCTCTTCCTAAAACATCTGGGCAAATTGAATAGTTAGGTGACGTTAAAAGGTGTCAATTAAAGAAATTCCAAACCTATTTCCATTCCTAACCTAACCATTAGAAAAAAAAAAGTACACTAATTCAGATCATTGCTGCTTCGGATACATCTAAAAGAAGTTTTTATTTTTCCTAATAATTCTCTGTTTAAAATTTTTCATAATTACTTTTAAGAATCATAATCCTTGCATATCCTCTGATCAAGCATCCTCAGATTTAGGAATCTATCCTTTCATATTAAAAACAACAGATAACAGGTGGCGCCTATGGCTCAGTGAGTAGAGCCCCATATAATGAAGGTGGTGGGTTCGAACCCAGCCCTGGCCAAACTGCAACAAAAAAATAGCCAGGTGTTGTGGCAGGCACCTGTAGTTCCAGCTACCGGGGAGGCTGAACCAGGAGAATTGCCTAAGCCCAGGAGTCAGAGGTTGCTGTGAGCAGTGATACCACAGCACTCTATTGAGGGCCATAAAGTGAGACTTTGTCTCCAAAATAAAGCAATAATAATAATAACAATAAAACAGATAAAGCATATGTTCATAAAAATAATTACTTCTATAATATTAACAGGGGCATAACCTAGAAACAATGTGTATCTCCAAGAATGGTGGAAACATGAAAGTAGGTTTCAGTAATGAGATATTATGGCATGAGATCTGTGTTATTAACCTCATTTTTATAAGGAAAAACTTCAACCAAAAACCTGTTACATGAAATGTGACTGTACTTGTTGTGTGGCTGAGGAAAAAGCTGGAAGAATACACACAAAGCTGCAATTGCTTTTCACTTCAGGGAGCAGAAGTACCCGAGTTAGGTTGCCTTCAGTTATAAATCCTATAGGTCTCAACTCAGACTGATTTTGCAAGTGGGGAAACAAATTAATCTAGGGATGTATTTAGCATCTAGCCCTACGGTGATTTCAGAGTAAATGCCTCTGTGGCTCTGTTGTCTATGATTTTCTTGGTGGCTTCTTCTCTGACGACTTTGAGCACTAACTTTGCCTTCTGCTTTCTTCATACTGGAAAAATAGCTGTGGCAATTCTTCTTTTCATATCTGTGTTCCTAGAGAAACTATGTATCACTTGAATCGGGAACTTTGGATGGTAGAAAGCAGTGTAGCCGGGCATGGTGGCTCACACCTGTAAACCCAACACTTGGGAGGCCAAGGCAAGTGGATTGCCTGAGCTCACAGTTTTGAGACCAGCCTGAGCCAGAAGGAGACCTTGTCTCTAAAAATAGCCGGGCATTGTGCTGGGTGCCTGTAGTCTCAGCTACTAAGAAGGCTGAGGCAAAAGAATTGCTTAAGCCCAGAAGGTTGAGGTTGCTGTGATTCATGACACCACGGCACTCTAGCAAGGATGACAAAGTGTCTCAATAAAAAAGAAAAAAAAGAAAGAAAGAAAGCAGTGCTATTAGTAGTAGCTTTAGGATAACAGGTATAAACTGGGACCCTCACAGACGTGCTGGTTTCTATGTTCTTTTCCCTGGGACCCTCACAGATGTGCTGGTTTCTATGTTCTTTTCCCATGTCATAGCACTCAAAGGAAAAGAGAGACCACCTCTTCCAGTGGGTTTATCCTAACAGAGAAAACTTACTACGAGGAAGCCCTCAGTAAAGTTCTTCTCAAGATTCACTGGCCTGGCTCGACGCCTGTGGCTCAACGGGCTAAGGCGCCAGCCACGTACACCTGAGCTGGCCTGGGCCCGCCAAACAACAATGACGGATGCAACCAAAAAAAAAAAAAAAATTTGCCGGGCGTTGTGGTGGGTGCCTGTAGTCCCAGCTACTTGGGAGGCAGAGGCAGGAGACTCGCTTAAGCCCAGGAATCGGAGGTTGCTGTGAGCTGTGATGCCACAGCCCTCTATCAAGGGTGACAGCTTGAGGCTCTGTCTCAAAAAAAAAAAAAGATTCACTGGCCTGACCTGGCTCGTACCACCTGTGGTGACACATATTTTGTGGCTGATTGTGTTTTCAAGCCCCTCAGTCACTGGACAGAGGGATGAATTATTTTGGATCTGCAGTTTTCCAAATGTAGTCAGGATGTACCCTGCTCTGCGAACAAATGTCAATGACCCCTGTATGATTTTGTTTTAATAATCCTTCCTTGTAACTAACTACTTGACCTTTTGAGTTGTTTCCTAGAAATGGTGGGTTTTCTGCAAGAGAAAACAGGTGCAATTGTGAAGGGCTCAGGGCAGGGGAAGCCAAGATTCACCTGTCCCCAGTGCAAGTTGCTTCGTTTTAACTGTGCCACACCTGCTCCAAGGCACATGGTCCCCTCATTCAGAAACCCATGATCTCCATTGTTGGGAAGACAGATTTGAGGAAGCCTCTCTCATTCTCCTGACATCTTTTGTTATTAATAATTGCCTCTCTTCCTTGGCAATCCTCTTTGTCTCAACCATTGTATCTTTGTGCAATGAGCAATTAGACCAACACAGACAACAAGGACACTTCTGAGGATCCCTGAGACTCATTTTTCATAGAATAAGTTATTTTTGTTAACATAAAATAAGTTTATTATTATTTTTTTAATTTCAATAGATCAATGGGTACAAGTGAATTTTTGTTACATGGATGAATTGTCTAGTGATGGGATCAGGGCTTTCAGTGTACCCATCAATTAAATATTTTTAAATGATTAATAATATTTTGATCATTTAAAAAATCATTAATAATATTTTAATATTTAAAATTTTTTAAAAATTGCTATTATAGTAAATATCAGTAAATACAATCTAAATAAACAAAAAAAATGGGAATCCCCAATAATTCTAAGAGTATAAAGTGATTCCTGGGACCAAAATGTGTAGGAAGTCTGCCTTACACCACCTGTGTGAACTCCCAGGTCTTGGGGTGGGGTCAGCTCTTGGGTAGTTAGGCGATGGGGGGAGCAAAATATCACTAAGTAACTCAGTGCTCCATCAGAAAGGCTATGAGGGGGTGCACGTTGGGTACTCCCCTCAACACCATCCATCACAGTGGGAAATACAAATGTCAGGTTGAGTAGTTTATCAACATTTCCTTTCTTGTTGAATTGTCACAAGAGATCAAAGTGTTATTTTGTCATTTCTGAAAATGGATTTAATGAAAAGAATTGAACAATAATAGTAATTCCAAGTGACTTTCAATTATTATTATTATTATTTTATTTATTTATTTATTTTTTGCAGTTTTGGCCAGGGCTGGGTTTGAACCCACTACCCCCCGCATATAGGGCCTATGCCCTACTCCTTGAGCCACAGGTGCCACCTGTGACTTTCAATTAGTGAAGCAAGATTCAATTCAATTTAAACCTCAAGCATGATTTAAATCTTTTCAATAGCAATAAATAAATCAATCCTAATTCTAAGAAATTTAATATGAGTAAAAATGATTATAACCTAGCCCCTGCATGGTAATATTAATATTTACTATAGATTAACAGTGAATTTTACTTCAGAGTTTAGGTTTAAAAATCTCAGAAAATTTTTTACAGGTTTTTTTCCTCAAGATAAACAATTCATTTCTAGAATTTTATAATAGTATGTACTGAATACTGGTTAGTAAATTGACATAAATATTACATTATGTTTTTATATTAAATAATCTTTTGAACTGGTGATGCTACTATTTTCATCTTGATTTTTACAATAAAGTTTAGCATCTAAAACACTGCAAGAACAGATACTTACAAAGTATTGGGTATTTTTTTTTCCATTACTAAGGAAAGAAATTGAATTTGTCAAATAACCCTCATTGTCATTTAGGATCATATTGTCCCTCCCATATTCATAGATTTTATACTATTGAATTATCCTTGAATTCCAGGTTTGAATTATACTTCATTATTCTGTACCATACCTTAAACACACAGCTACATTATTAATATTTTCTTTATGTGATTTTTACATTTCTTTTTAAATGTGCAATTTTACATTTCTGTTTAAATGTGGTATGATCTTTGGTATTTGTCCATTTTTAGGTTTAATTTTAATGTTATATTTTGAACACAGTGGTTTGAAAGGATTTTTTTTCTTCTGTGTTCTAAAAAATTATATGTAATGGAAAAAGAAAGTTTATTTGTTTACCTAAAAAAACTACCATGTAAAACCTGCTACTGACTTGGCACTATTCAAAGCATTATCAAACACTAACTGCTCTAATCCACATAACAAATAACACTATGGGATAAGTACTATTATTCTTATTTTATAAATGAGAAATGGAGCCACAGAGAAGATGAGTAATTTACCTAAGATAAGACATGTTCTAAGCGGCAGAATCAGGTAGAATTTGACCCAGACAATCTGGTTCCAGAGTTCATACTCTAACCTGATTTGAAATTTGGGCTTCTTTTAGTGGTTGGGTTTTATTATCCTTCCTCAATTTCTCCCATGATCTCTATGATTTCCTTCAAGGGTAAAAATCATTCATTCACGTGTATCCAGATTAAGTAGAATGACTTTGAATTATTTCTTCTTTTTCTGTTGTCTATAAGATTTGGCACGATCTGTTTTTTGAAAAAAAAAAATCATTCATTCAGTATGTCTAATTTCATTGCTTTTGAGTTTTGCCAAGCAGTTGACTGAAAGCTACTAAGAAGATGAACAGTATGATGAACAATGTAAGCATCAGTTATTTCTTCTTTCAAAAAAAAAAAGTATCTGCTGAACACCTCTGATGACTCAGACACTGATTTGGGCAATGGAAATATAGCAGTGACCAATCACAAAAACAGATCACATTTCCTTTCTCATAGCAATTATGTTCAAATGGGACAAGACACAGAAAACAAACAAGCAAGTGGTCATAAGTGCCGAGAGAAGAAAAAATAGAACAAGGAGATACAGGGTGCTGGGAGAGGGGGTACATAATGTAGGCATGGTGTCAGGGGAAATCGCAGTGTAGAAATGGGGACAGCCATGTGCATGGACATCTAAGGAGAGCATTCCACCCACACGGGAAAATATTCCCACAGGTATGTGTTTCCAATGTTCTTTCCAGACCAGGAAAATAGGTCTGGCACAGGACAACAGAGGTAAATATGGTAAAGAATGTTATAAGGGAGGCACGTAGGACCTTGCAGGTTATATAAGGACTGTTTTACCTCATAGAATGGAAAACCATGGCAAAGTTTTGAGAAGAGTGTCATGAAATGAACTACATCTTCAAAGATCTCATTCTGCCTGTCATCAGAGGAAGAATCTAGGATGGGGTCAGGGTGGAAGCAGGGAGATCAGAACCAGCATTGAGATATTTGTGGAACTTGATAAAGGTGGAAATGGTGAGAAGTACTTTAATCCTATACAAATTTAGAAGGTAGAGCTCCCCAGAATCTTTTCAGATTGGATTTGAAAGGGAAGAAGTTAATAATCACTCAAAATTGGATGACTTCATCACATGGAAGAATGCAAATATAGTCTGTTGAGTGGGAAAGATCAGAAAAGAGAAAAAAATTGATTTTGCACTTGTTAATTTGGCAATGACATTAGTTTTCTATGAGGGCTATAAAAGATTACCACAAACTTAACAGCTTAAAGCAAGACAAATTAATTTTTTTGCAGTTCTATAAATTGGAAGTTGACATGTATCTCACTGGGCTAAAATCAAGGTGTACACAGGTCTGCACTCCTTCTGGAAAGTGTAACATAGAAACACCACCACCACCACCACCCCCCATCCCCGTTTTGCCTTCTGCAGCGTTTTGAGGCTCTTTGCATTCTTTGGCTCAGGTTCTTCCTCCATCTTCAAAGCCAGCCAAGAAAGAGCAATTGCATCTCACACCACATCACTCCGGCTTTCCTATATCCTTCTTCCACTTTTAAGGAAACTTGTGATGATATTGTCCACACAGACAATCCAAGACAATCTTCCTATTTTTAGGTTAACTTAATGGCAAATTAATTCTGTCTGTGTCTCTAATTTCCTTTTTCCATGTAAGGTAAACTTTTCCTGACTAGGAATTAGAAATTAGAATGTGGATTTTTCAGAGCAGGGGGATTATTCTGGCTAACACAGATGCTTATTGACAACCTAATGGACCTATTAAAAATAATACATATCTTTTGCCTTCTTACAAAGGAAATATATGAAGAAGATGGAGGGTTAAGTAACAGTAAGTCTTGCTGCTCTATAAAAATTCAGAATTACCAAACCAGCTGTCCATATAAATTTAAATTCTAAAGCTTTTAAAATAAAACAATGTACTTAATTATATCTTTACACATTGGTATAGCTACGGTAGTTCAAATAGGCACAAATAAATTGGTCACTAGACTTGGTTCCACTTCTTTCCTTAGTTAAGCCTTCTAAAATGGAACTTTTGAGGAAAAAATTACTTCAAAGCTCCTAAAGAAAGCCCTTAAATCTTGAGTCACAATATTGAAAGCATGAAGCATGTAATGCTATGTTAGATTGTAAACATGCTGTTTACAATCAAGTATACATATAAAATCATGAAAAGTCCTCTAAAAACAAAATTGGAAGGGTTTTTTTCTTATTAAATAAAATGTCCAATTCTTACAAATACACAGATATTTATACACACAGATGTATCTACATTTATGTGTGTTTAATGTATATGCAGTTTTAAATCCGCTTGCTTAATGTATCATAAACACTGTTTCATGTCACTAATAATCTCTACACCATCACATTTAATGGCATCATTGTATTCCATTAAATTGTAATCTGTTTAACCAATTCTCACTATTAGATATTTGGACTTCCAATTTTAGTCTGTATATCACTGACAAGCTTGTACTGAGAATATTGCATATATCCAGTAGTTGATTCTTGAGATAAATCCATGAAAGAAAAATTAGGAACAAAGATTATTTATATTTTCTAAATATGAAATGAGAACCATTTTAGTTTTGGTAATAAATGCCTTAATCAATTTAACTAAATATGAGTTTAAGAAGATACACTTGATTGGTCATCATCAACTTCTCATGTAGAAACTTTAAGCCATAAAAGCCTTCGAATGTCAAATGTGAAGATTATTAGCATAAGAGAATTTCAGATTGTGAAAATCATTATTAGTTGAAAATTATTATTAGTAATAATTATTCACACCTCAAGGGAAGGTTCAGGGACCCCCTTTATCCTCTTGTCTACAAATGCAAAGTACTATTATCAAATTTACTTTGAGAAGAATATATTGACACTTTTTCCCTCTGCTTTCTTCATAAGTAACAAACAGATAAAAATACAGAAAGCAATATTTATAATATAGTTAGTGTTTAATAAGTACATACTAAACATTAGGCAGTGTGCCTAAATGTCTGTGATGATTATCTTAATTCTTATAATAAAGCTACGAGTAGGGTAATAGTATTACTTCCATTTCATAGATATGAAAACCAAGGTATAGATAGGTAACACCTCAGTGCACCTAGTTAATAAGTGTTGGAGCTAATAACATCTCTCTGAGCCCCGTCTGATCTCCTATAACTTACTGAGAATTAAAATTCTGTGCTTCCCTGACCTTCTCCTCCAGCTATTAGTAGGAGCAGCAGCAGTAGTACCTCCATTCATTCACTCAGAAGATTATTCAGAGCCTGTATGTGCCAAGATCCCCGCTAGATCCTTAGGAGACTGTAGTGAACATAGCAAACAGAGCCATTGACCTCATGGAACTTATAATCTTTTAAAGAAGGCAATTATTCAACTGCCAATTGCACTCGAGCGTATTGAGTATTATCTTGGTAGAATTAACTATGTTCTCTGCATGCACTACTTTATACTCAGCTTCATTACACTGAAAAATAAACATCTGTGTATGCCCTGGTCATCCTCAGTAGACTTTGAATCTGTAATCTCAGACATTTATGCGATTTATTTTTGTGACCCTAGCCCTTAGCACAGTTCTATGTACCTAGGGGATATGCTTTTATGAATGACTGATTGTTTACAACCAGCCTTTACATAGCACTTTTGGGGCCTCTCTTCCATTACTCTCAATGCTTTATTTTTAAAATGGAACTATTAATTATATGATTACACCAGCCTAATTTTTTGGAATTAAAAATAGCACAGTTCATTCACTCTCTCATTCAACAAATATTTGAACACTTATCGCACAAAAACACTAAACTAAGTAGGGAAGAAAAGACAGAAATAAATGAGGGATTGAGTTTGCATTCAGAGTGTAGTAGACAAGGTAAGGCAAGTTTACAAGAAAATATGTATTAAATAGCTAACCTTTCCTGGGGTGGGGGCGGTATACATGAGTGTGTGTGTGACATATTCTGTATGCATCCTGGAGAAGACTGACTCTATGGAAAGGAATGAAAAAATGACTCATTCGGGGGGCTAGGCTACTCATTCCATCTTTTAAAATGATTCTCAAACTTTTCAGATGAATCACCAAATGTGGAATGAACTCTCCGTGTTGGACAGATGTCCCAGAACATGGAGGTCCTTTGGGGGTGGATATCTGCGCCCACTGGGATCAATGTGGAAAGGCTGCAAAAGAGGATGTGTGTGTGGGTGCCCAGACGCACTGGGCAGCAGAACTGAGGGCTGGGGAACCCGAGCAAGGAGAAGCTATAACAAGCTGGTAACAAAAGAATGAAATCACACCCAGGCCACTCTCCTTCCAAAGACGAGCCTGGCCTAGGGAGTGACCTGGGATGAGAACAAAAGGCAGAGGAAGGAAGACCTCAGCAGCTCAGCGGTGGCACTGTATACCAGCAGGGGTGGCCAGGGAAAGACCGAGAGATGCCCAGGTTCTTCCAAGGCTCAGAGCACTGAAAAGTTCAAAAGGATCAAGTGAATAAAATCACTCCAAGAGTGATACAAACTAATCCGTAACTATGGTAGTCAGAATCTAAGGGGGAGTGTGTCAAGATGCGTAGGAGAAATTTAAATAAATTATTAATAGAAATTCTGAAAACATGCAATTGCATTAGGAATCTGAAAAAAAGACAGAGGAGTTTGCATTGGGGAGGGGCAGGGATAACAGATGTAAAGAGAACATCTTCTGATTTTGGAGCTGAGAGGGACTATCCAAGGAAGTCCAACAAACTTGGAGAAGTTTCCCTTGGTCCATGGCTGAGATACAGACTTCCTTGAAGGGTGTGGCTGTGCCACTGGGGGCTGAAACTTGCTGAGTGCTGCAGGCCGTAAGCATCAAGCTGGAAGTCACCTACTGGGGGGCCGAAGAGACTTGCTTGAGAAGCTGCCTATGAACAAGCAGGCCAGACTCCCTGGGAAGAGGCTGGTGACTGTGCTGGCAAAACTCTCGGGCGGATCTGCACCGTTGAGTCCCCCACGCCCACAGAGGAGGAGCTGCAGTGAGCTGTTGCAGTGACACATACAGCACCTGAGCAGAGAACCCTTCCGCTTGCACTGCTGCCTGGTCTGCACATCTTTTACGGACGGGTCATTGTACCAGCTGGCAAAGAGAAACGCTTACAAAGGGCCAAGGCAGGAGGACTTGAGCTAAGAGGCAACAAACCCACAACCAGCAAACCAGTAGCCCCACAATGGCTGTGTGCTCGCATCTCAAATCACTGCAGAATCGCCTGTTTTCCTTTTCCCTCCAGGCTGTCCAGCATCACAATAGAAGTTGCCTCTGGTGAATTGAAAACATTTTTCAGTTATCTCATAAGCTATTTATACCTATAGCCCCTTTTGTCTACTGAACAGCACACTTCAGGGAAAGTAAGGTTAAATGGTTATATTTTATTAGCTTGAAATGGTGAAGTGGGAACTGAACTTAACTTCAGTTTTAATGATATCCTGTTTGCCTGACTACATTTTATGTGTTGCTCCTATCAACTTCAATCTGTCTGTGTGCTGACTCTGAATTCCCCATGCTATTTGGATAATGGTACTCAGGAAATACTTTTTTAATTGAATTGGATTCAAATGAAGAGTAAATGATGAAAACCATAGTTTTAGGAGTCAGACAGACCCAGGTTTAAATTCCAGATCTTACACTCTTGGTTGTGTGACCCTGAGTACATTATCTAATTTTTCTTAGGCACAGTTTTTCCATCCTTAAAATGAGTATCATAAAACCTATCTGCTATCTTCGCCGTGAGGATTAAATACGACTGCCTATAAAGAGTGTAGCCTGGCACATAATAAGTCCTCAGCAAATGGAAGCTCTTACTAGTAGAGGGAATTTCAAATTCTTCAAATGAATGAAAAGATGACGGACTTTTGGGGTCAGCTTCAGTCTTGAAGGTGGCCTCTCCTAAAACAAGATTTCAGAAAATTAAAGGGCCAGAATGCAAAGACCTTGTATGAACAACTACTAAAACTTTGAAATTCTTTCTAAAAAGGTAATAAAAGCAGAGACTCTAAAAAATGAATAATCCGATCTGGTTTACATTTCATCAGATTGTATTATAGACCAAATCTGTTTTACTGTCTCATTTATGTGACAGATAGTGTGACAACTTATTGAGCTGATAAATTGTTTTCAGTCGTTTAATCACAGTGCAATCATCTTACTGTATTTCTGCTCCCCTAATTTGAAACAGATTCGACCCTTTGTCCAGCTGGTTTCCTGCACATGCCATGTAGTCAGCAGCCTGGGCTGTCCCTTTCAGACTGACTAGAATCTGGGAGACAGCAGCATGCTTATGTCACAAGCCACATCTGTCATGGCAGGACTTGTGTTTCTCCTCAGGTTAATAACGTCTGATGGAGGCACCACGTCTCTTTTCCTTAAAAGCAAGGGATCTGAATACCAGTTTAGGGAGAGGTGCTTCAAAGATCAAAACCAGGCCTGTGACAGTGACATGTAGGTTCACGAATTGGAAATGGCAACGTCAAATCTCTCCTAAACAAGGAAATAACACCTAGCCAGCAGAAAGAGAATGTGGGCTATTGCTGGCTCCAATTAGAGAGAGGCAGGTTTTGTAAATGAGCCACATTCACTGGCAGGTTTTTTAAATTGTAGTTCTGTACGCAATGTTGGAAAAATAAACGAGGCAAGAACAAGCAAGACATGAAGTTAAAATAGACAGGTAACTACAGAGAAGAGAGCACAAATGTATGACATTCAGCTTTATTTCTACTTTCTGATATAATTAGTAAGTGGTAGCTGAGACGTGAAATTCAAACTTTGTAAGTTAATGGTCGTTATAAAAGCTATGCCTACGAAGATACTTTAGTAATATAGTATTGTGTAATATTTATTAGTACTTATAAGTGATAGGCAGTCATTTATATTAATCTATTTAATCCACACTAAAAACCATGTAGAACTTTTCACTAATCAACAAATTATTCAGTAATACATTGAACAAACATTTATTTAACATTTATTTTACTTCTGATACACAATCTCATTTCATTCTCACAACTCTAAGAGATAAATATTGTTATCAACTTACACATCCTCAAAGAAGCTAAATAATTTACCATAGCCATGTAGCTAATGGCTGGGAAAAGTACTTTCAAGTCTGCATCTAGCTCATAATTATTACTTTTTTTCTGGCTCTGTCTCAGCCTACAGTTCCCAACCCTTTACTTTAACCATGCATTAATAGGAAGCCTTTGAGAAAGTCACTAACCGCTCTTAATTTTAGTCTCCTCTTCTATATAATCCTCATCATAGGTTCCAACTGGATTTATTGCATAGTTAAATGAGGTAAAATATTAAATTTCTTAGAATATTGATTGACACATACATTTTGGTTGAATCAAGACAACGTGTGTTTTGTGTTTCTTTATGTTTGTTTTTGCGACAGAGTCACCCTCTGTTGCCCAAGGTGGAGTGTAGTGGCACAGACAATCATAGCTCACTGGAAGCTTGAATTCTGAGCTTAAGGGATCCTCCTACTTCAGCCTCCCCAGTATTTAGGACTACAAGTGCAAGCCAACATGCTGGACTACTTTCTTTTTTAAAAAAATTTTTAGTAGAGACATGAGTCTCTCTCTGTTTCTCAGGCCAGTCTTGAACTCCTGGCCTCAAGAAATCCTCTCACCCCAGCCTGCCAAAGTGCTGAGATTATATGCATGAGCCATCATGCCCAGCTGTTTCTTTTTATATTAGGGGTTTCAGTCCACTGACAGAATGTAGTAACTTAATTACTTTTTATCAGGATTTAAATAATGTACGTAGTGTAGTCCAATTTTTAATTATTTTTAAGTCAGTGTTTTCTATTTCCCCAGTGTCTCTCTTTTTTAAATATTCCAAAATCTGGCAGCAACAGTCACAGAAGTATAATTGGCTGTACTTCAAAACCAAATCCAAAATGTAGTGGCTAAGAACGAATTACTTCTTATATAAGTTGTCCATCCCACTCCAAATCTTCTGATTATTCATAGAATGCTTGTCCAATTAAGGTCCCTACTTTCTTTATTCTGTTGCCTAACCTTCTAGGTAGATTTTATAACAAGAGAATTTGAAATTTAATACTACTGAATATGTTCTTAATAGGGGGTTATGCTTCCCTTCTAAAGAACTTCAGTAGAGCTTATGACTGGAAACATTTTCAAATCAAATAGCTAAATATAAAACTAGCATGAAGAATCACAGCTTTAGATTTATGCATTTAGTTTTTATCCTAAAGCACAGACTTTCTCTGCATCTGGTGTCAGCAAACAATTTCTTATCTAAGAGTTGAGGTAAAGAAAGTACAGATAACCTAACAAGAAGCATACTTAAGGAAGTCTCAAACAGTTCCGGTGTTAGAATCATTTCCTTTGTGACTGGGAACATTCAGATGGGCAGTTTGTTGTAACTACAGATCTTTATCATGGAAGTTTTTATGGAAAAACCTGTCTGCTATAGTAAAAGCGGAATGATATAATCTTCCTGACAATTTCATGCCTGTTGAACATATTTTACTGAAACTCTGATGAAATCAAACTTAATTTTTAAAAAATAATATCTATACTTTATACTGCAGCATAGGTAACAGTGAAAGTTGAATTAAAAGTAGAATTAGTACTCTCACCTAACAGGCACAATGTAAGGGTATACAGCACTTACCTACAACTTGAACTTTACCTGAGAAATGCAAATAAGGTAACCTAATTATTTTACCCTTATATTAATGTGAAATATAATACAAAGTAGAATTAGTAAACTTTATTTACCAAAACAAATGTTCATAACAATGCTCATAAGAAAACTAATTTTAATGATCTATTTTACTAAACTCTGCCAAATTATGTTGATTTTATATTTATATCAGTCTTCTTTCATTAATTATGAATGCATGACTACTTCTTATGATTTACCCTTTTTGCTTTCAAAAGGAAAATGAGGTGCATATATGTATTCTATTGAAATATTTAAAAAGGAAAAATAAAAGTATGAATTGGTAGGTATAATGAAGGACAAGAAAAAGTGGAGGAGGACAGAAGTGAAATCAGTGATAAGGTTCATACAGCAACCACATGCCATGAGCTCCTGTGTGGCATAAGAAGGATCACAAATTCTCTTTGAGCTTTCTAGTGACCAAAGGAACAGAGACCTGTGAACATCTCTTACTCATTCAAGAAAAGGCAATTAATCTGCTAGTGTGTGCTAGGTGCTCTTGAGGGTATTACTATCCTTTGAATAAAGATACAAGATTAAGTATCCTTATATGAAGCCCAACAAGTTGTTCAAAAAAAAGCACACTTTTCCTGATATTAAGAACTCAGAGTCTTCTTGTGGATTCTCGTGAAACAGATCTAATTAATTTTGATGGTAATGTTTACTATTGTGTGATGGCAAACTCTTACAAGGAAGCCCTGAAGCAGTCTTGTCAATGATAGTGTGTCCCAAACTGAGAGGGCCCTAAGAGAGAAGAGTTAAGTCAGCCTGAAGAAATCACAGTCGTGGCTGTGGCTAGTCAGCATTTAGCCATTCTTCACAATTGATGCATTGCCTAGGAGAATTTTCTGGCATTTTAAGCAAAGGGGAAAAGTAAATAAGAACATATATAGCCAGAGAGAGGAAGTAATGTTCAGAGGTTCTAAGTAGCTCAGGTTTACAGTTGTATAAATTTAGAGGCACTGATGAAAATGAATGAGTAAGCAGGAAGTAGGACCTTAAAACGTCTGGAATGCATGCAAAATGTATAAAATTAGATTTACTACAAGTTGGAAACTATTTAAGAGTGACAACAAGATTTGTAAATTAGAAAAGGCAGAGGAAAAAATAATGGAAAAATTGGGGCAGTACCAGGTTAGAAGAAAGGAAGGGGAACTCGTTAATAAGCAGAGTGACAAGTAGGAATTAAAGCCTGGCCTACACCGGTTACAACAGGACAAGAAAAACAGAATAGATCTGGGAAATATTTAGATGCGTGATTGTTCATGTATTGGTTGGATTAAGATGTCTCAACTGATGTTCATGTAAGCATGGAGCCACCTTTTCTTTCTTAAACTGCTTGTAATTGTAGAATCTTTTTCTCCTGGGAAGCCAACTCTCTTCATAATATTTCAGTATAATTACATGATATTGGAGACACTTTAGGTTCTTAAAATAGCCTTTTCTCCTGTTCAAAGTTCTACTCCTTCAGCACAGAGCAGGGGAGGGGATGTCCGCTCGTTTTCTTCAGCCTTCTCCCTTCCTGTTTCCTACTACTATCCTTCAAGTCCGTAGCTGCTGTCAGGCCTAAGTGTGGGGGACGGGGACATTTGCTTACTTACACAACACAAGTTTCTAATGGCAAGCTCTCTGTTCCCTTGTTCATGGCCTTTCCTTCTCAAGGTAAAGCTGCCTCGCTCTTTTCCCTCTGTGGGAAGGCTATCAGACAGACTTCCAAGTATTGGTTTTCTTTTGTGGACAGACTTGTTTTTGCCTAGAGGCTGTACAAAGCTGTCCATTGCTGTCCTCTGACAAGGAAGATACAGTGAGTCATTTGCCGATTTGCTAGGGCCCCCTTTCCTTCCTATTTTCCCAGCGGGAGATCTGGTCACCCCACAGCCTTTTCCTGCTGTGGACCCCTTACTCACTGAATGCCCCTGGTCCTCCACTGGGCAGTGGTAGTAAAGCCAGAAATATGATTTTAGTTCCAGTCTCCAGTCTAAACAAGGGAAATTTAGGTTCATGGGTCCTTTCGTGGGAACAAAGACTGGATCCTGGTACTCCCTGTTCCAGGGGCTCTGTTCTCACTTGAACAATATCCCTTCGCACCCTAATAACATCAGGCGCTCAATCAATCAAATGCCTCAATGACTGCCAAGCCAGTGTCTTTCTCCAGTCTACAACTTAGTTTGATACGGACAGGAAAAATTTTGACATCTCTGATCTTGTTAAGAGAGAGGCAGGAAGGTCGAATATTCTCCTTTCTGAAGAGAAAGAGAAGCCGAGAGGAAGCAGTGGGGAAGATTACAGTCTTAAATTCTGTCTTACGGAATGATTCAGTCCCCTAAAATTCACATATTTCACTTCTACCTCCCAACACGATAGTATTAGGAGCTGGGACTTTCAGGAGGTTACAAGAGTGGAACCCTCATGGATGGAATGAACGCTCTCATAAAAGGGACCCCAGAAAGCTCTCTTGCTCTCTTTTCCCCCCACGGAGATAAAGTGAGAAATCAGCAGTGTGAAAATGAAAGAAGGCTTTCACCAGACCCTGACCATCCTGTCACCCTGATCTTAAAATTCTAGTTTCCAGAACTATTGAGAAAGAAAGTTCTGTTGTTTACAAGCTACTCAGTCTATGGTATTTTGTTGCAGTTGCGTGAAGTTAAGATACTCTGCATGTCAGCAGAAATGACACCCACCCTTTCTCCTTCCAGTTCCTTCCTCTACCTCTGGCTAATAGAGACCATCAGGATAATCTCTCTTGAATCTGGGGAAAAACTGAGAATCTTATCTGAAGAAAATAGATGTCACCACTGTAATGCCTTGCTCTGTTGCTTACTTCTAGGGACAAGAAGATACTTCACTCATGATCGAACATCAAATTATTATATAACTTTTGGAAAAATTCAAAGTCATTAGTAAAAAACTATTTAAGGGTGAGGGATGGGAAAGATGGCCTATGGGAAGCAGGTTCTGACAGAGACTCCTGTCCAAAAGAAAAGATAATCTCCAAAAACTGCCCAATTGAGCTGAAGACTGGGAGCCCAGCCAAGAGAGAGAAGTGATAACTGCAGGTCACCTCTGCTGAGGCAAGCCACCAAAAAACCAAGCTCCAGGTAGAAAAACTGAACTAAAGTTTTCTGCCATTCTGAACTTCCAAGACTCCTTTCCCCCCTTACCTGATGCACCAGAAGCCTGACCTCTGCTGAAACTAAGGGAGGAGGACTTGAGCAGCGCCCACCCTCCCTGTCTGCTGGACCAGGCAGCCCAACAGGTAAGAGACTTGGGGCTTCACTGAGCCCCCACCAGCTCCCAGGACAGGGACTCCGCCATGAACCACAGGGCTCCACTCCGCCCCAGCTGAGCCCAACATGTGCTGGGGCCAGGGACTCCACTGGGACCCTTACCTGGCTCCAATCTGAGCCTACCAGGCCTCGGCCCACCCACAGTGGCCAGAAACTCCTCCAGGACCCCCGCTAGGCCCCACTGGCACTCTACCAGGCCTTGGCTCCCTGCCAGCAGTGGCAAGGAACTGCACTGGGATTCCCATGGGGTGACAATCTGTACCCTGCCAGGGTTTTGGCCTGCCATCTTCTGTGGCCAAGGACTCTGTCAGAACCCCCACATGGCTCCAATCCGTGCCCCAGGCCCACTGCCCACAGCGGCCAGGAACTCTGCTCGGATTCCTGAGGCTTCGATTTGTGCACAGCCAGGCCTCAGACTGCTGTTGCCAGGGGCTCTGCCAGGACCCCCGCCCGGCTCCAATCCGTGCCCCACCAGGCCTTGGCCTGCTGCCAGACTCAGTTGATGACCCCCCCCTGCACAGCTCTGATTGGTGCTTGCTGAGACTCAACCCTCTGCTCGCAGCAGCCAGGGACTCCGCAGGGCCTTGGCTCACTGCCTGCCATGGCCAGGGACTCCTCTGGAACCTACATGCTGGGCCTCCACCTGCACCCACACCCACCAGGGACACCACCGGGAGCCTGCCAGGCCTCCACCTGCTTGCTGGGGTAAGGAACTCTGGGAGCTGCACAACCCCAGTCCTCCCCTATCCTCTCTGCCTCTGCACTGGCTTTGCCCATCTGGCCAGGGACTCAGGAGGCAGCGACCACCTGTGCCCTCCCTCTGCAGCCCTCCTCTCAGCCAGAGACTGCTGGAGGCACGGGCTCCCTTTGCAAGGGGCACTGGGTGCCGGGGACTCCCAGAACCGTGCACCATCCCACACCCTGCTGCTTGATCTGGGTGTGCCACACTCTGAAGCTGCTCCCACAGCCAGAACTCCCTGGGTGGTGCAGTCCCAGAGGAGCTACACAGGGTCACTCCCTAGAAAGATCCAGCAACAACAGAGTGATGCTGCCGGGGTCTGATCTGGGAGAGATACTTCCCTAACTCTGAGGACAGTCATAGGCAACATTGAAAAATAATCATGAGGCTGAATCAACAGAAAAACTCTGGCAATAGGAATAATCAGAGTAGATCAACTCCTGAAAGGAATGACAAGGTAGATACAGCAAAAGATCCCTTGCATAAGCAAATGGGTGAGATGTCAGAAATTGAATTCAGAGTTTGGATAGCAAATAAGATCAGCGGAATGGAGGAAAAGATGGAATTAGAATTTCAAGCAGTAATTCAAAAGATGACCCAAAAGATGTCTCAAGAATTGAATGAATTCAAAGACAAAATGACCAAAGATTTTGACACATAGCGACAAGAAGTTGCAGCCCTCAAAGATCTAAGAAATACAGTAGAATCCCTCAGTAACAGAATGGAGCAAACAGAAGAACGAATTTCTGACATGGAAGACAAAGTTTTCAAATGCTCCCAAACTTTCAAAGAGGAAGAGAAATGGAAGGCAAAAATGGATCATTCTCTCAGACAGCTCTCGGATAACTCGAAGAAAACCAATATTCGCCTTATAGGGATACCTGAAAACAATGAAGTAGTGTCATAAGGCACAGAGTCTCTTCTTTATGAGATTATGAAAGAGAACTTTCCAGACATGCCAAGAGATTCTGAAATTCAGATAGCAGACAGTTTCAGAACCCCAGCATGACCCAACCCAAATAAGACATCCTCCAGGCACATCATAATTAA
>CAUYON010203409.1:0-17810 GCA_963573935.1 Arctocebus calabarensis | reverse complement strand
CCGTGGCGTCACACTGCTCACAGCAACCTCCAGCTCTTGGGCTTAAGCGATTCTCTTGCCTCAGCCTCCAGAGTAGCTGGGACTACAGGCGCCCGCCACAGCGCCCGGCTATTTTTTTGTTTTGCAGTTCGGCCGAGGCCGGGCTTGAACCCACCACCTTCGGTATATGGGGCCGGCGCCCTACTCACTGAGCCACAGGAGCCGCCCCCTTGAATTTCTTAACTCATGAATTTCTTCACTTTCTATGAGGTCCCTGACTCAGGCAGCAGGTATAGGTATCATGAATTCTTTATCTGTTAATATTATTCATTGTTTAGTAAACATCTATTGATTTGCCAGAATATGCAAATTCTTGTGTCAGATACTTGAGGGGAACAAGACAGGGTGTGACCTAAGGCTCACTCTCAAGCTGTTTGAAACCTCTTGGTCCGTCCTCTATAAAAAAGAAAAGAAGCTACATAAAAATACCACATTTCCCCCCCAGAGGTGGACCACGCCACAATGAGGACTTTACCTAACAAACTCAGACAAGGTGACCTCATCATCTGTACTCTCATATTGATCTGAAATTTAAAAAATTTTAGGGACAGAACCTGTAGGGCACTGCCCCATATGCCTTGGGTGGCGGGTTCAAACCCAGCCCCAGACAAACTGCAACAACAACAAAAAAAATTAGAATTGGCTTATCAATTTCTACAGAATATCCTGCTGGGATTTTGATTGGGATTGCATTGAATCTATAGATCAAGTGGGAAAAATTGATACCTTTACATGAACATGATATATCCCTCTATTTAGGACCATTTTAATTTCTCTCAGTAACATTTTGTGTGTTTTAGGGTAATGATTTTATACATCTTTCATGAGATTTATTCCTAGGTACTTTACAGTTTTTGATGATACTATAAATGGCAAAGCTTTACATTTTTGTTTCCTTTTTGGCTTGCAGTAATCTACAACTAGATTTTTGTATGTTTACCTTATATTGAGAAATCTTTATAAATTTACTCTTTAATTTGAATGCTATGTCTTTAGACGGTCTATTACATGGTCATTATGTTTGCAAATTATGAACATTTTATTTCTTCTATTCTAATCTTTATACCATTTAATCTTCCTGCCTTGTTACACAGATAAGGTCTTCAAAACAGTGTTGGAGAGAAGTGACAGGAGAGACCCTTATCTTATTTCCAATCTCCAGGAGAAAGCTGTCAATAAATCACTATTAGTATGAAGTTCACTATAGGAGTTCTGTAGATATTCTATACCAGATTAAGGATGCTGCCATCTATTTCAAATTTGCTGAGAGTTTTTATCATGAATGATAAAAGTATGGACTTTACCAAATGGGTTTTCTATATCTGTAAGATGAACATTATTTTCTCCCCACTTTTTTCCTGTTAATATGGTTACAAGTTGATTATTAAACATCAAAATCATCCTTGTATTCCTAACTCATACTTGATCATTAAAAAAAAAAATACATTTCCAATCATCCCCCAATGTCAGGACCTTCTAATACCCGTGGCCTTTGGTAGAAGTCAGTTCTAGGCCTGGTGCTCCCTAGATTGCTGGGTCCAGTTTAGCCAGAAGTAGGTTCTGGGACAGGCAGGCAGGGAGCAGGTGGGCATGGTCGAAGGCAGGTGGGAAGCCTTGGCTGCCCTCGGGGAGGGGCCAAGATGAAGTCAAGAAGTGGACCTTCTGACTCTTTGCTCATGTCTCTTTCCTCTCTCCTTAACTTCAACCCGATGCCCCCAAAATTAATTAAACAAAACAAAACAGAAACACTCTCTCCAGCAGCTCTTTGCTACAGACGAGATGGGAGGGTCTAGTTCATTCCACGTTAATGAGAAGTAATATGTTAGCAAGTTATTCCATTGTTATTCCATTTCAGGGGGCTTGAATTTCCCTAGAGGATGATCATTTGGCCCACAGGAGGGGAGAAGTCCTTTATCACAACCCTACTCCACGCAGGCAGGCCCTGCCACCCCCCAGCCCGGCTCTCACAGAAACAGACTCGGCAGAATAAACAAACCTGCCTTTCCTGGGAGAACGGAGCTCCCACTGCAGACAACGGGATGTTTTCTCCTTGGGGCTTGCCAAGCAAAAAAGCACTTAAGGAAAAACTGCAGCTTCCTCAGGTGAATGACCCATTTGTAAGGAGGAACGTGCTGGAGTAGAAACCTCGGGTAGCAAACCTAGGACACCCACACAGAGGGTGAGGATTTTGGCTTCTCCTCCACAGAATCCCCTCCCTGCCCAGGCCTCTGCCTCTGACCCTCCTGTGATTTCCTCTTCTGGGCAGGAGGTGAGCCCACTCCTGCACCTGCTTCGGAGATGTGGGCCTACAGGGTTATTTGCCCTCATCTTTCCTGCTGAGACAAAGTGGTTTCCACCTAAAGTATTCAGCACCTGCTTCATGGATTGGTTCCTGGGAATAAGCCATGGCCTATTTAGAGTCTTGGCTTTATGCTGAACTCTGGGAGACAAGGTCCCCTGTCCCCTGGACTCCTCTGCTTGGCTCGATGCCTGCCCTCCTCCAGACCAGCACTCCCGCTGGCCCTGCGTGTTCCCAGCCAGCTCCCTGAGCGCGCCTCCATTGTTAACACAGACCCACCCTAGAAGCCGGTTTGTACATTCCCTGGGATAAGAGCAGAATATGGGCTTACATGTTATCACGAGCAAAGCGTTAGCGTGAGCAGTGTTTTTATCATAAACTGCTCGTGTTCATGAGGGCAAATAAATCAACAGGCCCAGATCTCTTAACTCATTTGCAGAAATAGGTTTACATTCTGCTGAAAACGGAAAAATCAGGAGAAGGTCGGTGTAAAGGCGGGCAGAAAGGCCATTTTACATTGGTGAACTGGCAAAAAATTCCTCCTTTTGCTAACCATGTCTAGAAGGTAAAGGGCTGCTCATATTATTAGAGAAATAACAGACATGGAAAGACAGGCTACCTGAACAGGAAGGCTGCAAAAGTTTCCCTGAACAGGTACAAGCTTTGCAGTATGGTGGGATTTGGTTAAATGGGAAAACCCTCTGGTTCGTACCAGCTAAGGGTCCAAAGAAGACACAAGGTGTATATTTGTTTGGTGTTTCTGTCTCATGGGATACCTGGGGAGCGTTGGGAGATCTTAGCAACCCTCAGTTTGTTCCAGGTAAATCAGAGGCTATAGACTACCCCAGCAGGGCCCGTTCCATGACATGTGCGCACAGGATAAGAGGAAATTCAGGACTCCTGGTTCAAAAAGCAAGGGGGAGAGTGCCATTAAGGACACTAAAATATAAAGTCTTTTCTTTCTTTGTGGTTTCTCTCAATGTCTCTCTTTTTTTTTAATTTGCTATTTAGTGCCATTCTAAACAAATAAAAACTAAAATATTTAACAGCATGAATTTTGCCATTTATCTTTACATAGTACCATGACAGTTTTAATATAAGACCACTTAATTTCTACACAAAAACCTCCATAGCTGACCACTTGCCCCCACTGACCACCTCCTGAAGCTGACCTAATTTTCACAGGCTGGACGTGCACCACATGTACTTATGAGTACAGGCCTCGTTCATTATGTTGACCGCTGGGCTCTGGGGTTTACCAGTTTGTTCCAGACCTTTGGGTGGTCACCTTACAGAGCTTCTGCTACATGTGGATTTGCCGAAATGACACAGCTTTTATTTTATAGCCCATATGTGTATATTATTTCATTCTCACCAGTGAGAATGAAAAATTACTCAGTGTACACACTGCACAAGACTAAGTGAATCAAAACTAACTCATACCTTTTACTTCTCAATCCACACGTATCTACCAATACTCTACAGAAACAGACAGATTCCACACTTGGAGGCACCCTGAACTCCCCTACTTTGTTGTGGTCTTACCAGAATTCAGTGTTCATGGGACATTTTCAACAGGGGAGGCAAATGGCGCTGTGACGGGTGAGCAGACACTTTGTACATCATCACTCCTGCTCGTGTGTGCTCCACTCTCAAACCACGGTTCAAAGATATAATGAAGACTTTCTAGACAGTGACAGCAGAGCCTTAAAGCAAGTAAGGTACCTTGGTGAGCCCAGAGCCTCAGACCTGTGCCATTTCTGTGAGGGGTCTATTCCTGAATACCAGTAAGCAGGCTTTCTAAGGAGGTGGGTGCGATGCCAACGAACACATTGTTTTAAGGATTCAGGGGGCCGACTTGGTGGTAATCCTGTAAACTACCTGCTCATCCCACTCCCCATTGGTATGGCTGGGTCTATAATTACATCAGGACGCCCATTCAAAGCCGGCCCTCAGCATGGCTTGGTTGCTCAGTGGGCATCTTTGACTTCTCTTACCATGGGATCCATTTTCCTACTGGAAGCAACACCTACTTTGCTCCCTTCTCTTTGTTTTCAATATGCCACAACCAACAGCAAACACAGAGATTTCGGTTAGTCATTCTCAATCAAAAAGAACACCATTTAATAAGTTTCACCAGTACCCTGCCAAGATGCACCGTACGTATGATCCCGTAGAGTATCAATGTCTTTATATAGTGATCAGGAAAATGCCATGAAGGCTATCTGTAACAGTACGATCAAAATATTTCTGATTGTATATGAAGCACATTGTGCCCTATGATTGCACCAATGTACACAATTATGATTCAATAAAATTATAAAAAAAAAAAAAGGATATGTGGCAACTTATGTATTAGGGTATGTAGCAGCTTACGTAACAACCTATGTAGCAAGATGTGTAAGAACCTGGACAGTGAGCTTGCAGAGACAAAGTGGCAATTACTGGACCTTAATGATCAGACTTTCGAAGTTGGAAATTAATCAGCTGTGGAACTCCAGTGAAGGGAGCGGGGCTTGGGGGAGGGGCATATGTTCTCAATGAATAGCTTTTGGATCTTTTCCCAAAAAGTATGGGAAGGCCCACCTCCTGCAAGTTTTGAGCTTATAATCCATTGTCCAACCTGCTTCCTTGGTGACAACAGCAACA
Source organism: Arctocebus calabarensis (assembly GCA_963573935.1). Taxonomy (NCBI): domain Eukaryota; kingdom Metazoa; phylum Chordata; class Mammalia; order Primates; family Lorisidae; genus Arctocebus; species Arctocebus calabarensis. Next base: position 12,823 of record CAUYON010203409.1, on the reverse strand, counting down.
CTGGGCTTCTTTAATTCAGAATTTATCCTAGAATTAAAAGAATTTTGTTTGTTTGTTTGTTTTTCCAAGCCAAATTGTATCCAGCTTTATTAAAGATACTTTTCATAGCTAAATTAAAAAAAAAAAAAGATACTTTTCATAAACAATCATGGTATTGCAGGCAGGACATGGGCAGACGATCATTAACAGTATACAACAACTTTCAAACTCCCTTCTTCAATGTTCTACCAAAACTCAGAAAGCCACTATAAAACCCAGTGAAGTCTTCATTTGATGCTCTGAACAGGGAAATTTAGAGTGAGGGTTGACATTTCACATTTAGCATGTTGTTTCACAACTTTTCACAAGATGACCCTGACTTTCAGGAAATGAAATGAAAATGGCAGAATTTATCTGAAGATCCAACAACCTACAATGGAACCGCTGCTCTTTTGAGGGATGCCATCTCAGTGGTGTTATTGAAAAAGTCTAGATTCCTTGATATACTGGTAACCAGTTATTGGGGGTCAGGTCCCAAGAGGTGCTTGGGTTTAAGGGGGTTAAGACTATGCTGAAGGTAAAGGGAGAATAGGACATAAAAACAAATTAGTTGGCTCGGCGCCTGTGGCTCAACGGGTTAAGGCACCAGCCCTGTACACCTGAGCTGGCGGGTTTGAATCCAGCCCGAGCCCACCAAATAACGATGACAGCTGCAACCAAAAAATGGCTGGGCGTTGTGGCAGGCACCTGTAGTCCCAGCTACTTGGGAGGCAGAGGCAAGAGAATCACTTGAGCTCAGGAATTGGAGGTTGCTGTAAGCTGTGATGCCACGGCACTCTATCCAGGGTGACAGCTTGAGGCTCTGTCTCAAAAAAAAAAAAAAAATTAGTTTTTCCACACCACAAGGCGTTTGTGCCACGGTGGCTGTGAGTCAACATCAGGGAATCCCTCCTCTTGGGAGCCGAGAGGAAGTCTCTCAAAACTAGAGGGAAAAGACATTTTCCCTCATATCAATCTAGCTTTGGAGACATTCTAATGATATATGCCCCTTCCCCAAAAAACAAGGAAGTGTTCTGTGTGCTAACAACATAGCTTAAAAAAAAAAAAGTATAACAAAATTCTGCATTTTTATAAAATTTGATAAAAAATAGTATTTCAAACTGTACAGTCCCCAGAAGTACACAGTTATCAAAAATACACTTCACTTCAGCTTTTTGTGCCTGGTCTGTGCTGGCATCTCCATTTTCTGCAGGGTTGTTCCCCTCCTTGCCCACGTCAGCTTTTCCCTTTTTCCCTTTGGGTACATTCTCTCCCTTCTTTGCAGGGGCCTTTTTAGGCTTGGACTCTTGCTTTGGAGGAGCAGGTTTAGCAGACAACCCTGCAGATCTTCTCTGTGGTTTGTCCTTTGCCTTGGCTTTATCTCCTTTAGCATCCCCTTCAGCCTTTCTCTTGGGCATGGTGGCAATGGTGGCGGGACGTAGGTGCTGTAGGTGGGGATGCAGTGCCGCACGAGCTTTAGTTGGTCCGTGGGTTGTTCTCGCCTCCTCTTCTTCACACTGCTCTGAATTACAAGAATTGATTCCTCCTATTATTGGCCATTCTTTTAAGGGGTCCCAAACATCTCTTCATCACTTTTTATTTTTTCTTACAACTACTGGCACCTGCATTATGATAGACATTGTATCATAAATAACCAAAACTTTTTATTATTATTATTAAAGTAGCTGTGTACATTAATGCAATCATGGAGTACAATGTGCTGGCTTTATATACAATTTGAAATGTTTTCACCAAACTGGTTAACATAGCCTTCACAGCATTTTCTTAGCTATTGTGTTAAGACATGTATATTCTCCACCAAGTAAATTACACATGTACCCTTGTAAGATGCACTGTAGGTGTGGTCCCACCAATTACTCTCCCTCCACCCATCCTCCAACCAACCAAAGCTTTCTTGAATAAGTGTCTCCTAAAGAATTCTGACACAAGACCCAGTAGTTCTTTTCTATTCATCTTCTTAGTCTCAAACCATGAGTAACCTTCTCTTGCCATCCACTATATCATAAATATGATATGACCATCCACTACATCATAAACATTACAAGAAACAAGTCTAAAGTGGCTCTCCCCTCACCTCTGACCTCTCACATGCAGGGAAAGTTCAAACAGTCACTGGTGACCTTCATACATTTGCTGTGGCCAGCCCTTCCCTCCAACCCCAGCCTCCCTACTCCCAACCATACCTGTGTCACCTCTACAGCCTATCACCTCCAGAGTCTTCCTGGTTTGAGAAATTTCACTTTTGGCTCTAAAGACAGCCTTCTCATGCCTGTAACCTTGGAGTTCCCTTGTGCTACAATCTTCAACCACTCTCCCCTTGTCCTCCTTCTGTTTCCTTGCTTGCACTCCATGTTCTTCCAAGAAAGTTTACTGTGTCTAGTCTACCCACAACTGTGTTCGCTTAAATTGCAGTGCTTTTAACACTTCAGCGCAAAATTCATACCAATGCAGATCCCAGTAGACTTTTCTTTCCACCATTACAACATTGTTAAACTCTTCTTTATCCTTAAAATTTTTATGTACAACTCCCCTGACACACACACACACACACACACACACACACACACACACATAATACTACAACTTCATTGAAGAAATACTGCTTTCTTTAAAAAGGAAATAGAGGGCTGAGTGTGGTGGCTCACGCCTGTAATCCTAGCATTTTGGGAGGCTGAGGCTGGTGGATTTCCTAAGTTCACAGGTTCCAGACTAGCCAGAGCCAGAGCAAGACCCCATCTCTAAAAATAGCCAGGCATTAAGGCAGGTGCCTGTAGTCTCAGCTACTTGGGAGGCTGAGGCAAGAGATTGACTTGAGCTAAAGAGTTTGAGGTTGCTGTGAGCTGTGATGCTATGGCACTCTACCAGGGAGCAACAAAGTGAGACTCTGTCTCAAACAAATAAATAAATGGAAATAGAGTATGTTCTTTCTGTTTGTTCTTTTCCTGTTTACTCCTCAATCCATGGTGGTCTGGGTTTCTGCCATGACTATTCCACTAAAGTGGCTCCTGTGATGGTCAGTAACTTCCTCCTGGTTGACAAATACAATGGACACGTTCCAGTTCAATTATTACTTTATCTCCCCACAGCATTTGTCATTGTTGACTGTCCCCTTTCCCTTTGAAGTTCTCTTCTGCCTGAAGCTGCAAGATTTTACTCATGACTGACTGATTCCTTTTTTTGAGTTTTCTTGTCTCTCTCCACTAGCTAGTTAAAAATTAATTTTTCTCAAGATTTGACTCTCAGAGCTTTCCTTATCTCACTCCTCAAGCTCTCCCTTGAATAATCTCATCCACACACAAACTTCAACTAGCATGTACAGATGATGACACCCAGCCCATAGCTCACATCTGTGCTTGCACATGCTGTCATGCTTATAACTTCAAACTGCCCAAAGCTCCATCACTTTCCCTGTCCTCACCCCCTCAGAAAAATCAAGGGGAAAAATATTTTATCAACCGAAGTTCTCTTCTTTTTTAACTTGGCTTCACCTTTCTACCCCAACCTTGATTCTGACAATGACTAAGATGCAAAATAAGAGACTATTATGTATACGCTTAGCAACTAGAGACTAGAAACTCTGTTCTCCAAAAGTAATCAAAAAGCAGGCTACAGATTTTTTAGATTCTGACTATTATTTCAAAAATGAAATTAGAAGGGAAGCTATAATCATGTGCACTTGCCAATCTATAATTGTACTTTTTCAAGCAAAAATTCAGACTCTAGATGAGAACAGATGCACAAAACTCTGGAAATTCAGATGCTCTGTTATAGAAAGGGATTTTGTGAACAAGGTTTTCACGCTGAAGCTCACTGAATCCTCCCTTCTATCCTGACAGTTTACATGACAAAATAATATAAGCATCTCTGTTTCAAGAAAAAAAGAATCTTTAAAATTGTCCTATTGCTTTTTGTGTAAACACAGGTGAATTTGTTGTTTGAGGTACTCTTCTTCCTTTGATGAGTGAGGCTAAAAGTCTTCACTTACAAGGTCAGAATCTCTTCTCTGCTGTGAATCATCAGATGCAGGCTGCCATCACCAAAATGAAGTCATAAAACAGAAATCCCAAACCAAGACTCCACAGGCCAAAGTATCACGCACCTCAGCATATGTACGGGGATACAAGCCTATTATTTCACACCTGGTGCTACATCAGTGGAGATTCTGAAAGCACAGAATTAAACAGTTATTTTGACAAAGCAGTATTATTTTTTGGCATTCAGTCAATTTGCTTGAAATTCTAATAACTTCCTTATATAGAATATCCACCCACCTGATATTTGTTTCTTTATATGAAATCTTATAATATCAAATCTGTAATTACATTTCCTATTTTCATTTTTTTTCCTGGAACACCGCTGGCTTCTACTCTATAAGAACTACGGTGCATCTATCTCCATTAGCATTGTCACAGGGGTTTTATAAAATCATATTACAAAATGTGGGTCAGTGATCACTGAGTCATGTAATTTATCAAGACAATACCCAGATGCACTGTTTGACATTCGTTTTTGCAGGGATGCAATCTACTGTATAAACAACTCTGCAATGCCTACCATTCTTCAGAAGCAAAAGCCATTTACGACTGGGGGGAAAAATCAATATCCTGAGTTCCACTCACTATCAAATATTTAAAGTCCCTATGTTTTATAAGATAATATATCAGTGAAAACTGACAGGACACTTTCATTCTATAATGCATCATCTCTTCAGCATGACCCTCTAATCCTGTCTCCAAATGTAGACTTTTAAAGCCAAAAAGAACTTTGTCTCTTTTCTCAGCCCTCTGATTTTACTAAGAGATCTCTGAAGTACATAGCACAGGTATAATATTGAAGTGTCAGTAACTTTCCCAGCAGTTGGTGATAAAATCTAGATCTAAAATTTCCTTGATCACACATGCAATAAATACCAAGTTCTTTTCAAATTTTGCTTATTATGTTATGTTTCTCTCTTTCCTTCAATACACTATTAGGATAGAAGTAATTTTCTAATGCCTATTTTACATTTAATTAAATCATCATTTTTTAGTACCTGCTCTATACTAAAAATAGATACCAGAAATAATAGAGGTGCTTCTCCCTCTATCTACCACCAAAGCACTACCTTCAAGAGCTGTAGGAGGTAAGATAGAAATCCTCCCCTGCTACCTCTCAGACACTTTCTTCTCAGTCTCACCCACTCTTCCCTAATGCCCCTAAAAATTTGCTTATCTCTTTGCCCATTTTTTCTTATATGCCACCCAGTCTTCCTCATGATTCTCTCACTCATAGAATCTCAGCTATAACTGCCCTGATTATGCCCAAGTATGCAACTCCTGAGCCCTGCAGTCTCCACTCCTCCTGAGCCCTCCTGAGCTGCTGCATCTCCACTGCATGACTCACAGATTTCTAAAGCTCAGTCCATCCATAAGTGACATTTCATCTATCACTCCTTATTGGGGTTTGCAGTGAAAGTTACAGTCATAACACCATTATGCAAGTGCCCTATTTAATTTGTCAAAGTGTCTGTCTCTCCTACTATAGTATAAAGGCCTCGGAGGTAGCTTCTATGTCTTTTCACCTGGGTAGCCTCAGAGCTCACCACTTTTCCTGGGACATAGTGGATATATAATAAATATAATTAATTGAGTAAATAAAACTATTGCCTATGTGTCATCCAAACTAAAATCCTGAGCAATCTTAGAAGACAACTTCTATACCCAATTGCCTAATAAGTCATATACATTTTATTCTCTGAAATAGCTCTCGAAACCATAACTTCCTCTTTGGCAAAACACTGCCCTGGTTTAAAGATCCATTATTTCTCTCCGAGACTACTATCATGTACCCTAAATATTCTTGCTGCTTCCAGTATAGCCCTTCCCCACTCTATCTTGCCTATAGAATGTTACTAAAACTCAGTCCATAATCTTTTTCTTGTTTGCCTAAAATCTTTTTGTGCCCATTGCCCAGGGGAAGGAGTGTAATGCACAACACCTGTTATGATCTTGCTCCTATCTACTCATTTATCTCTTGCTCTTTCCCAGCCTTTTTTTTTTTTTTTTTTTTTTGCTTTTATACAGATTCTCACTCTGCTGTCTAGGCCAAAGTGCCATGACACAGCAACCTCAAACTCCTGGGCTCAAGGTATCCTCCTGCCTTAGCCTCCCAAGTAGCTGGGACTACAGGCTCCTGCCATGATGCCCAGCTATTTTTTCTATTTTTAGTAAAGACAGAGTTTTGCCTTAGCTCAGGCTGGTTTCAAACTCTTGAGCTCAAGCAATCCACCTGCCTTGCCTCCCAGAGTGCTAGGATTACAGACCATTACAGGGTTACATCCACCATGCCTTGCCTCTTTTCCAGCCTTATAATTCCTGTTCCATCCATACTTAACTTCTTACATTTCCCTTTGTACATGCTGCTCTCTTGCCCAGAATGATCTTATCCCAGATTCTCCTGACAAACTTCTACTTCAGTTTTCATCTAAAAGTTTATCTTTTCATTTCCCCCAAGCAAATTTCAAAGCTCCTTCTTGAGAGTCCCAACCATGCCTTATACATATCTCCATTATGGCATTCATGACACTGAAATTCCTATGCACAAGTCACCAAAAACCCCAAAACAATAATGCCAGAATCTTCCTCAGTTGTTAATGTCTGAAACTATGTGGCAATTTGTGCAGCTGAAGGCCAGAAGAGATAAAAATCAATATGCTTTCCTGTTATGGTTCTTGGAACAGTCAGGGAAGTAAAGAATCCTTAGTATGGATCTAGGTGCATCAGATCTTTGCACCTTCTTGCAGACACATAATATTAAAGACAAAGTCATGAAATAAAAGTAATATGCTTGAAGATTAGGGTGGAGTTTTTTTTGTTTGTTTGTTTTGGTTTTGAGATAGAGTCTTACTTTGTCACCCTCATTAGAGTGCTATGGCATCACAGCTTACAGCAACCTCAAATTCTTCGGTTCAAGCAATCCTCTTGCCTCAGCCTCCCAAGTAACTGGAACTACAGGCACCTGCCACAATGCCCAGCTATTTTGGGGGTCTCATTCTTGCTCAGGCTGATCTCAAACTCCTGAGCTCAGTCAATCCACCTGCCTCAGCTTCCCAGAGTGCTAAGATTACAGGTGTGAACCACCAGGTGCAGCCCTGAAGACTGGTTTTGAGGAATAAAACTAAAGCACTTTCACATCATTCAACAAGCATATGCAAAGTACTGTTTGTATGTTGCTGCACCCAGATTGCACGTTAAGCATGGAGCTGGGCCCTCGATGATATTCTGATGAACAAGCGGCTTTGGGAGCAAAGACAGATAACAAAACAAGCAAATAGAGAAAGGCAAAATTTATGATAGAAAACATATGAGTGCTGTGGCAGCAGGGCGCCTAAACTGAGTATAAAATATCTTTCTGAAAAAGTGATAAAATCCAAAGAATTTTAACTAAAGCTTCCTGTGGAGAGCTACATTTTGAAGTCTTAGTATGAATGGCTGGATAAATTTATGCCTTCAACATAATAGCTTTCAGAGACAAAAAAGAAAATTGCAACCAGCGTCCACACAGTTTTGAGGGAAGGAGAGTCAGTCTCCAACCAGTCAATGTTAAAACTGCACAGCAATCCTCCTTCCCACACTCAGGGCCCCCCCCCAGCCATCCTCTGGCACCCTCCCAGGAGGTTCTCAATCTCTCTGTCTTCTTTCTCTCTCTCTCTCTCTCACACACACACACACACACATATTACAATCAGTCACTGCCATAAAATGATGAGGGACACTAGTCATAAGATGCTGCCAAAAGAGCTGCCCTCCACAACTGCGGGCAACCTCAACTACCCCTCTGTCTTCCTGCCTCAGATAACAGTCAGAGCCTTCTAGGGATAAACAGATAGAAAACTGGGGGTTCTGGCCTTTCTTTGGGAGCTGCTGCTGCCCAGGGGAAGCTGGCAGTACAGAAAGTATTAGTCCCAATACCAAAGTAGAAGACATCCAGCTGGGTCCCTTTCTGCTCACATTTTCATGCAAACCCCAGCCTATGGCATTAGTTTCACTGTTTGCACAGACGACCTGGATTTCAGGACAGATTGAATGAGTACATATGCAACTTGAAGGCTAAACTCTCATAGGTATCACACTATCACTTTTTCTCATATTAGTAGAAGCAAAATATTAAGTTGTATAATAGGAAAGTTATTAATTATTTGAAAAATTTCTTCCTGGAAATTACTGTTGTTCCACGTGCCCTATCAATCAAAGGAGAAAATCAAGGATAAAATTCACTGAATAGGAGAAGGGTCAAATTACTAAGGTTAGTAGATAGAAAATTATTTACATTTGTAAGTACACAGGTCAGTGAGACATCATCAAAAAGACAAACTAGGGAGAAGCTGTGGGCAGAACTGTGGAAAATGTTTCCTTCTTGTGACCACAAAATAAAGGTCAATATCGGTGTTCCCGTGTGATCAAGTAAAGAAGAAACTCCAGTAAGGCCTGGACAACCCATGCACCACTAAAGGTTGCCTCAGAAAGCAGAATCCTGCCCCAGTGCTGGTGAAATTATTATGCTGAAAACAATATAAACATTTGAAATAAACAGTAATTATAGCCAAAGCAACATGGATTTGGGGTTTCTCCATCTTAAGGGAAGGTCTGAGGAAAAACTTTGGAAGGAATTTAATGATAAACAAAACATGCGAATGATAAGGGAAAAAAATTGAATTCCACATTCCAGAGCTTCTGAGCTAAGTCAGTACAGATTATAAATAATGTAATTTCATGTGCATGAAATTCTGCCTACTGACCTACCAACAGTATTGCTGCTAGAAAAGAGTCTTAAAAGAGGGGACAGTGACAGAAAACTCATTTTCCTGGTACTTTGTAAACCTTAGGTTAGGATGGCAGCAGTCGTAGCAGTCAGCTGCATAACCAGCTCTCCCTGCTTCTTATGTCAATGGCTACTATTATAAGGGCAACTTTCTTTTATTGAGAATTTACTAAGCGTCCATTTTCAGATGGAGGAAGTGAAGTTAAGCAGCTTGACCAAGACTACCCTAAACTTGACCAAGGCTGTAGGAGCAGCATTGAGACCCAAGCCTGTGTCCACAAAGCTCATGTTCTCACACTCTATACTATACACACATGTTAACATATTAATACATCCATTATTATAATTACCTAATTCTCTTATGTCTTAGAAGATCTAGACTGCTCATTACCAAGGTCTAGAGTAAGACAATCCACTATTTAGAGGACATAAAGTAGTAGAATTTCTTTAGAAAATATCAGAACATCTTTTTGCATTCATTTTCAATCAAAAAATAAGAAATTGTTATGCCAATATTTAATATATTACTTAATGCCACTATTGTTTTGTCAATATTTAATATATAGATTGAGCTTTGTGCATAAGTGCATTTGCATCCTGGAGCAAGGAAAGGGTTCACTCACTTGAGTAGCTCATGTTGGAGCCCCCACCTTGTTCTTTGACTTTGATATGTTGCAACATGCTGCAGTTCACTGTACAAAGGTAGGAAAAGGTGATGTTTTAACAATGAATTAAAAGTAAATGCTTAAAAAAAAAGGTGCTTAGGAAAAATCATTTGAAAATGATTTTTTTAAATGTTTGCATAGTTGTGAGTATGTGATTTCTGTTGTCATAGACATCATTTAAGTGTGTCTGTCAATCACCTTTCTGGTGTCACTTCAACTCTCTCTGATCCACCTCACTCCTGCCCTGTGGTGCTGCCCTGTAGGGTCCACCACTCCTGATCTCATCACATGCAAGCCAACAAGCTGGTAACTCCCAGCCTCCTTCCAGAGTGAGATATCTCCTTCTTGTTCTCCACCCCAAGTCTTTCCTGTTGACTTAGAGGGTAAAAGGTTACAGGGGTCCCCTGAGTATCCATCCACACACATATAAGGTGGGGTGAAGTTTTGAACAATGGAGGATAGGAGCTAGAGAATATTTCTTTTCCCAGAAGGACTGTCCTGAGAAGTCATCTACAGCCTAGGTGATGGTGGCCAGCTTCCTAGCATGTCCTCAACAGGATCTCCCTCCACTTGTCCCTCCCTCCTACACCCTGGAATTGTACACTTCCAAATAAAACTCAGGTTCTGCTTTCTGGAGAAATGAGGCTAAAGAGGAATGCTTCTTCTAAAATCTGTCCCAAAGGAGAAAACAAAAGTAGAACCCATGTCAACACCCTCAAAATAACATATTAGTTTGTTTTAATCCCATCTATTAAAATGAAAACTGCACCCCCTTGCAAGGAATTTTTGGGAGCATCTAATCAAATTGGGAATTATGAGAATTTTAAACAATAAAAATTTCAAACCCCCTTGTCTTAGAGCACATGACTGACTAACACATGTCATAATTAAGGGTAGCTAATGATGTACTTCTCTCATAAGGATCCAAGTATCTTTCTGAGGTATTTTTTTCAGCTAAGAACTTAGAAACAGATCTTTGAATAGCTGAATCATGCAGTGTAGGCTGTGATTTGAAACAAAAAATAACAAAGCATATTCAACCACATTTATGAAAGCAAAAATTTTTGTATGGTTAATGAAACTGTTGTATTATTAAAATATTTTGTCTTTAGCTCATCATTTGTATTTTCTATTTTATGCCTATTTTACAATGTATATACTATTATTACATTAATTTATACATATAATATTAAATCAATAAATAACCATACATTGAGGTAAATACTCAAAATTATTTTAGTAATGGGATGTGTGTATTCAAAAGATGTTTAGAGCCCATGACATGGACTGCCTGGATTTGATTCCTAACTCTATCCCTTAGCACCTGTATGTCCTTGGGCATTTGTCATTTGTAAAGTGGGAATGGTAATAATAGTAGTCACCTTAAAAGATTGCTGTGAGGACTCTAAGTGAGAGCTGAGTGTAGCTAGTAACGTACAAATAATTGTTTATTTTTATTAAAAGTATTAATGTAAGTGCAATATATTCTTTACTTGTGGCAGAGGGTCATAAAGCAATTTATGCAAAATATCAAATCCAGGTTCTTTTCAAAGGCCACACCTGGCACCCCTGAGCCTTTCAGCTTAAGAAGTATTAAAGTTTATTTTTATATACTTTTTTTTTACACATACATGTGTTTATTAGATTTCCACTTTTTTCTTCATGAAATTAAAAAGGCTCAAAATTTAATAACAATAACAATGTTTAAGATAAGATTAGAAACAAAAAACCTCATAAAGAATTAACAAAGATCAACACATTCAGAAAAGAGTTCAGATGATTGCTGCATCGAAATATTAAGCAATAGTAATAATACTGCAAAGAAAAATAATATTCACATTGTCAGATAAGTGTATGTCTGTTATAGAATGCTTTGACTCTGAAGAAGTATTCAAGTTTGAAAGATTTTTAGAGATCTAATCCAAGCTATTTATTTTACAAATAAGGAAACTAAGGATCAGAGGGGCACATTTGTTTCTCAGGGATAATATAGCTTATGAATGAAAGCCAGAGTTTGTCTGGAGATCTGTCAGGCAGAGGCCCAGCTCCCCAGCATATCACCTGACTCTGCAGATGCACAAAGGCCCTCAGCCAAAACACAGGGCTCTCACTCTGTTGCAGTCAAGTACTTCTCTGCCAGTACCTTTCCTTCTCTGAATTCTGTAAATCACAAGCCCTGAGAAAAATGACATTAGTGCCTCCTCACAGTATTTTAGGGATGACAGCTCTAAAGAATTCCAGTGAGCATTCAAATATGGTAACAACCCCAGCCAACTGCAATTCAAATAGCTATACCGTGAGCACATTTTCTTCCAAGAGCATCATCACTGAATGAGGCTATGGTAAATTTGCAACCGCCAACACTCCTAACTACTCCCTATCTACTTCGTTTTTCCTCCAGAACAGTTATCAGTAGTTAACATGCTATATACATTACAGATTTATCTTCTTTTTGATCATCTGCTCCACTAGAGTTCAAGTTCCATGAAGGCAGGGATTTCTGGCTGTTTTTGTTTGCTCTGTATCCCAGCATATATATTTGAGTGAATGAGTATGATCTTTTGAGTCATTCCTGCTACTTTTGCTGTTAACCTTTGGCTTCTATGAATATACAGAATTACTGATTTCCTAAATTAAATTGTGCACACAACTCTTAGATACCTGGTCACACAGAACTGGTTCCTCTAAAAATATCAACCTCCAATGATTTGATTAAAATGTACCTTTGCAAAATAATATGTGAGTTAATACCTATTAATCCCACTAATGCCAATTTAAATATCATTTCCTCGGGAAAACCATTCTAAACTCCTAGACAAGTCACTTCCCATATTAATGACATCTCTTGTACATTGTAATTTTCCTCTTATTGGAATGAAATCACTATGCTGGTTACTTATTTGATGACTATCTTCCTTCTAAACTATAAGTTCCACGAGAACAGGGACAATCTTGTCCATCATTGTATTCCCAAGATCTTACAGAATCTAAACTAAAATAGGCACTCGACAGCACAGGCAAATGAATGAACAAGCAGAAATCTAATAAGTATTCCACTTTCAACAGATTTTGAAAAAAATGATTTAATAATACACCATAGAGGCTATAAATTTGGCCTTTGAATTTACGTAAGCAAACTCTAGGAATATAAGTAATTATTCTCTTGAATAAAGTTCTTAGCTTTTTTTTTATAATTTTATTGAATCATAATTCTGTACATTGGTGCAATCATAGGGCACGATTCATATACATTCAGAAATGTTTTGATCGTACTGTTACAGATAGCCTTCATGGCATTTTCTTGATCACTATATAAAGAC
>CAUYON010203408.1:0-13681 GCA_963573935.1 Arctocebus calabarensis | reverse complement strand
TATAACATTTGCAACATTATACATTGGATACTTTTTCTTCCATTCTTGAGATACTTTGCTGAGGAGAATGTGTTCCAGTTCCATCCATGTAAATATGAAAGAGGTAAAGTCACCATCTTTCTTTAAGGCTGCATAATATTCCATGGTATACAAGTACCACAATTTATTAATCCATTCGTGGATTGATGGACACTCAGGCTTCTTCCATGACTTAGAAATTATGAATTGGGCTGCAATAAACAATCTGGTACAGATATCTTTGTTGTAATGTGATTTTTGGCCATCTGGGTATATACCAAGTAAAGGAATTATAGGGTCAAATGGCAAGTCTATTTTTAGATCTCTGAATGTTCTCCAAACATTTTTCCAAAAGGGATGTATTAGTTTGCATTCCCACCAGCAATGTAGAAGTGTTCCCTTTTCTCCACATCCACGCCAACATCTCTGGTTTGGGGATTTCATCATGTGGGCAAATCTTACTAGAGTTAGATGATATCTCAAGTCTTTTTTATATTACTTAAAAAGTTATGGAGCATTCAGTGATCTCACATCAAGTTATCAAATTATAATCTCACATTAAATTGTGGCTATATTGTGATCAAAATAAAATTGTGTCCATTCAGCCTTTCACACTGCCTGGTTATTCAGTCTGATTATATGGGACATCTATGGTTTGAGTAACAATTTAATGTTAACTGATACTGGTTGGACTCTGCTGTGCTGGTCAGAAGAAAAGCTGGACAAAGAAATCATTATTGCAGATATGACTGCCTAATGTTGTGATAAACTGATGCAGAAGTAACTTTTTTGCTTTCTTTTGTACTACACTGCATTTGCCGGTTAAGGATGTTGTCACAGATTACCACAAATGGAGGAACTTTAACAACAGATATTTATTATTTCATGGTTCTGGCCATTAAAATAAGAGGTCAAGGTGTCGGCAAGAGTGGTTCCTTCTGAGAGCTGAGAGGAAAGATCAACTTTGATTTAGTTATTTTTTTTGTAGAGACAGAGGGAAAGATCAACTTTGGCTGGTCACTTAGTTTCTGGGGTTTGCTGGCAATCTTTGGTGATCCTTGACTTTCAGAAGCATTGCGCCGATCTTCACATTCATCATCACATAGCGTTCTCCTTATGTATGTATCTGTGTCCAGATTTCCCATCGCTATAAAGACACCAGTCATACTGAATTAAGCTTCAACCTAATGATCTCATTTTAGTTAATTACATCTGTGATAACCCTACCTCCAAATAGGGTCACATTCTAAGGTATTGGTGGTTAGGACTTCAACATGGAAATTTGGGTGGGGGTCTCCATTCAATCTATGAAGTATCCTATGTTCATAAAAAAATCGAGCTAAAAGTTGAAGCATTATTATTTTAGAAGTAATATTTATTGACATTAGAGGCTAATTCTTGTTGTCATATATACATGTAAGCAAATGGCTAACATTTGGTTAGAGTTAGGTGGTTGAACTAAAGTTGCTAGTTATCAGTTACTGCTGGGTATTCTTCTATGCGAAAACTCCGCCATAAGTGAATCCCAGGAAAAAGATTCTTCAGTTACCCTAAATGTTACAAACATCAAACTAATGGCAGGGTTCTTTCTGGATTTTGAAAATATTTCCCTTTCTTGTCTTTTCCTTTGCAACTTTTTCACCACAACTACTTGTCTTCTGCCACTTCTCTTGAATTGGACTGCCACGTCTCCAGAGTTTCCATTCCTCTTGGAATATGAAATTCTTAGAAAAGAATGACACTGAGGTCTTATTAATAGAAAAGAGAATGAAAAACAATGGTGTATATTCTATAGATGAGGCTGCCCCAGATGAATGGTTAGGAAATGGCATCACTTGGAAATATAGACTCATCTGAGAATCCAATTTCTGTCCAGAATAAGATTTTGGACATACAATAGAAACCCAAGTGGAAATCACTTGTGATATCAGTTTTTCCTTTCCTCCTATGACTCTCTCTAAAGAAGTCTCTCTAGTTTAACTGGAGAACAAAGCAAGCCTTGAGTTTAGATGGGAACATGGAAGAAGGGATAATTTTTCTTTCTAAATGGTGTAACCCGGGCAAGTCCTTTCTTACACTAACAGAAGTTGTGCAGTCGTAGTTGGTGGATGAGGGACACTCATGATTTGTGTATATGAGACTGAGAGGAAAGGAGTTCCTTTGGGGAACAATTCTTAATTGGTGGATAGGAATGGGTATGAAACACAGCCTCCACTTGATTCAGAAAATGACAACAAGTAAAGAATGGTCAGGATACAAGCTCTTTTAAAAATCTATAACTTTAAACATTAGACACAGTCTATATCCTTACTGCATCTCATCTAAAGAGTTTCAGGTTCAATTAAAATTTATTGCAGCTCTTTTCTTAGTTTCTCTTCAGGTGTCTTTCTATATATTATTATGTTTAAATCTTATGCACACCCATGAGATAATTACTTTAAGACCTATTTGGCTGTTGGGGTGATTAAGGCTCAAAAAACCTGTGTAACTTTCATTAATGGAAAGAAGAAAATTTATTTCCTTTAATTAGCTAGGAAAGATTCTTTCAGGGAGAGACTTATTTTAGATGAGACTATGATTTGGTTAAGACCCTTGGAGTGGTGACTGGGTTTCTAGGATGCAAATATGGGCAGAATCCTTCTGTAGACTATGGATGAATATTTTCAAGTTAAGGATGCCAGAGGGAGGCAATGTAAGAGAGATATAGAGTCTTAAAGAGAACTTCAGCCACAAGTCCTTCTTTGGGTTCCCCTACTCAATCCAGGCTTTAGAAATTTATTAAAATGCTTAAAATTCTTGAGGTGAAATATATATTTTACTTTGAATTGGAGGCAGTCTAGGTTTTGCCTTGTTAAACAATTTCATAAAAAGATAAAATCATGGCTTGTGAAAAAGTGAAATGAGCTTGTAACAAAGATTTTATAATTCCTTAAATAATGAGCGAACAAACAAGATGTTAAAAGGAATTCGAAGGAAAATTCAAAGTACACTCAAACTATAAAAACAACTAGGAATATAGAAATTATTTTATGAACCTATACAAAACTGTCTTCTTACTGTTAGGTGAAGGGAGTCAACTGCACTTCCACTGGTCAAATGCATTTGTGTTTCCATGAACAGGTGCATTTGTTTTATGACTTTTTTCTATACCTTATAAAGTTGTAAGCCAAGAGAGCATGAATCACCCAGAGGATGTCTTAGACTGGATATCCAGTGATCATTTTGCTCATTTCAAAGTCTTCCACAACTTTTTCTGACCCCACTGGTATGAGCAGCACTATGGTAATAAACTTGAAGCCAGGAAGCTGAGTCAGAGAGAACTGTGAGGAAGTCAACAGCTGGGAATCAATAAATGTCACAGGAGGGCTTTGGACTTTGGCAAGAAGGTGGAATTGGGGTTCAGGCCAAATTTAACTCAATGGACATATGGTTTGCATTTTGTGGTCCTTAGAATGGTAAGTAGGAAATTGGGATGGAAACCCCAATTTTTTGCCTTCCAAGTCCACTTCAATTTTCACTTCACTCTGCTATATCTAAATATAAATAAGAACTTCCTTTTTATTGACGTTAAATAATTGTCAAATTATTTAGTGAAATGATTATATTCTGCATAGACAGAAAGCAGTGGAAGCTGAATGACCCTGATAGTTTTCATGTACTCATATGGGTAGGTAAATGTTGTGAGTTGAATTGTGTCTCCCAAAAAGATGTGTACAATTTTAGTACAGGTGCTACTGAAGTCAGCATATAAAAATATTTGTTTAAATCCTAACTCCCAGTACCTATATGTTTGGACTTATCTGGAAATAGGGTCTTTCCAGATGTAACCAAGTTAAGAGGAGGTCACACTTGATTAAGATGGGCCCTGATCCAGGGTGATGGGATGTTAAAGCAGAAAAGGACAGGGAGGTTTCAAAATGGAAACACAGAGAAAGAGACACATACAAGAGGGTGGAAGGTCATGTGAAGACAGAGACAGAAATTGGAATGATGTACCTGTAAGCTAAGGACTCAAAAAATTGTTGACAACCATCATCAGTTGGAGAAATGCAAGGAACAATTTTTCTGTAGAGTCTCCGGAGACAGATGGCCCTACTAACACCTTAACTGCAGACTTCAACTTTCCAGAACTTTGACAGAATAAATTTCTGTTACTTTAAGCTACCTTGTAAGTGCTATTTTATTGTAGCAGCCCCCAAAATTAATACTGACTGTTTTACTAGAAGAGGTTTTATCTTTCCATTCTTTTCCAAAAAAATTTTAAAGAAGTTAATACTGAGACATACAATACAGAAGGGATGGACCAATTTAAAGTAGGTGATAAGACTGACACACACAAAAAAGCAAAGAAAACTGTAATTGTAGAAAGATGACTCTAGATATAAGTAAGATATTATTATTTTGCCTCTTTTGTTCCCAGTTGAGAAACCCCTATTGGAAAGTACAACAGGAAAGAGATTCCTTAGTGACTGTAAGAACAGAGAAAGAATTACATGACTGTTCTGAAGAACTGAGACTTCTTTTAGTAACTCTTTTTCAGGTAGCATGTAGCAACCAAAATATTTCCAGAAGGCATGCAAATACTGACTCCATCAATTTTCTGGTCTTAGTTCACTAAGTCAAAGCAGAACAAAGGCCACAGTAGCAATTCCTTTTGCTTTAAGGGAGATATCTTGCATATAAACCTAAGCATTTTATTAGTTCAACAGTGAAATTTCATGACGGCTTGTAAGCAGTGGTTGAGCCATCAGTCTGTTAGGGATATTGCACTCAAGTTGGGTTGCACATTGGTGGAACTGTCAGACCAGGTAGCCACTCAGTTCTCTTTGGATTAGATTTGGATAGTCCTTGGTTCATTGCTTCTTCTTGGCTCACTCAATGATGCAGGGCTCAAACATCATAGATTTCAGATAACCTATTTGCAAATTGAGAAGCTTAATGCACAAATAGGCATGGTCAATCAAGTTTTGTCTATCTTACATAATCTTGGAAATAAGATTTCTAGTTTCTCTTGAAAAAAATCAGTTTTTCTGGACAAACTTGCATAGTACTATCAACTGGAGGTGAACAGCATCTGTGGCTTGAGATGGAAATAAGTCTCCTGGCTACCACTGTCATCCTAGTTCCCTAATGTCTTATAATTCTTATTATGTAACTTGTGTGCTTCATATTGCTTAATACATGCGTCTACGTCTCCAACCTCTGTGGTTTTCATAAAATCACAATAAAAAGTTTCTTTGGGTAGTTATACACAGAAAACATCATGGTTGACAATTTTAATGCAGCATTTGGTTCCTGGAGTGGAGAGATAAGGAAACATAATCCCATACAGAAGGCTACTTGAATGTAGTCTATCGCCTTCTGGAAAGTGCTCTTTTCCTTCCAGGGGCTCAGTATGTATTTGTGTTGATTTAAGCTTTGCATTTGTCCACACCCCCCCCCCCATGGTTTTTATGCCTTTGACTCCTACTTCATTTATGGTTTTCCCATTTAACATTTCTGATGTCTGTGTCACTAATTAGTTAACACATTTGCTCTGCATGGAGAATTATAAAGACCTTATTCTTTTACATCTTTTCTTTGGAGGTACAGCTCAGGAAACCTCAAAAGATTGAAATCAATTCTGGGGGGCAAATTACATGAAAAAGGGATTCTAAGAATACAAGCTCCTGGAGAAATTTTATTTCTTCCAGATCACCTGGAACTCAAACAAAGTGAAACTAGCAATTTTATCCAGGTTTCAACAAACCTGATTGCTGTGTTTAGCCATAAACCAGAACAATGAAGTATACACAACTCTTTTATGACCTATTTATTCACTGGTTCAAGCCATCTGTTTGATATTATGTGTTTGAATTTTGAGAGAGCAATAAAAGCCAAACAAAATTGAGGAAATTAATTCACCTTAAGAAAATGAGCTTGCCAAATTATTCCAGAAAAAATATTCAGTCATGGGTAAATTATGTTTCTTATCCACCTAGGGCATACAGTCTCTGCTATTCATGATCCTTCGTCAAGAATAGATAGGCTGGCATTGCTCGTGAGCATGTTGGACATTGTTAGCAGCTTCTTGGCCTTTTAGAACTTACACTGAGAGAGAGTTGGCTTGTTTTAGCGTAAGTAAGAAGATCATTGATTGGAGCCAACATGTGGAAAGCAAAACTATTATGTTTTGATTTAATGAAGGCTCTCATTATTCTCTCGAGACTCTCTCTGCTCTTGTTGGAAACAAGATGTTCTCTGCTATCATGGCTAATTATCATATCCAGCACAGGCTAAATCCCTACCTCAAACAGCTGCTCAGTCCACCTGGATGTCCAGTGGTATATCCTGTACCTTGCTGGCTTTCTACTGAGAAGCAGCCTAAGGTCTGCTTCTGGGACTCTGAGTAAAGTGAGAGCAGAGAGCTAGTCTTGATCCAAGCTCAGAGACGGACACTGATGTCTTGCTGGAGTGGGACTATTCATTCTTATGGATTTCCTTTCCAATATGCTTCCCACTTTTGCCTGGTTGGATTCTGGATACTGATTCCAGATGCTTCATTAAATTTTTCATCATGTGACTGTTGTCAACCCTGAGCAGTACACGTTTTCTCCATGTAGAACCTGGGAGTAGGAGATTCAGATTCGAATCTCTTCTCCCTTGCCACTCCTGTAAGATATTTTTGATCTTCAGCTACATTTTTTGGTTTTGTGAGGAACCTTATGATCAAACACAATGGCTAGCAATGTTATCAACAAGACAGACCCTTGCTCCATGAAGTCTCGTGTATTCGCTGGGAATCTCAACACTCTTGTGGTCAAGAAGTCTGATGTGGAGGCAATCTTCTTGGAATATGGCAAATTTGTGGGTGGCTCTGTTCGTAAGGGCTTTGTCTTTGTTCACTATGTTAATGAGAGAAATGTGCAGGCTGCAGGAGAGGGTGGCAGAATGATTGCTGGCCAAGTTTTAGATATTAATCTGGCTGCAGAGCCAAAAGAGAATTGAGGAAAAGCAGGTGTTAAATGATTTGCAGTGGAGAGATACAGCTCCTGTTTTGACAATGGGATTATTATGACAGATGTACAGTTACCCAGCATGTGTTCCTCACCTTCCTCCTAATGCTTGGGCTGTGGTGCCCTCAAAACATCAATGTGTTATCAGGAAATACCTCATGAAGGCAGAAGTGGCTTCTTCCAAGATTAGAAAGTTGAAAGGAGATGACCTTCAGGCCATCAAGGAGGGACTGACCCAGATAAAACAAAAAGTGGATTCTCTACGGGAGAACCTGGAAAAATTTGAAAAGGAACAGAGCAAACAAGCAGTGGTAGACATCAAGAATGATATATCAGAAGAGGAGCAGAACAGCAGCTCCCGAAGAAAGATGAGACTAACGTGAAGATAGAGTCTGAGGGAGGTGCAGATAACTCTGCTGAGGATGGGGATCTACTGGATGATGATGATGATGATCAGGGGGATGACCAGCTGGAGCTGATGAAAGACGATGAAAAAGAGGCTGAGTAAGGAGAGGATGACAGAGATAGTGCCAAGGGCAAGGATATCTCATAGTGGGGTTTAGAAATCTTATCCCATTATTTCTACCTACGTGTTGCCTAAATCAAAATTTTCACCAGATCCTCTCCCTCTGGTGTCTTCAGCATGTACTCACTGTTCTCCTCATCCTTGTCCGTCCCATGTTCATTAATTCATATTGTCCTGACCCTAGTCCCATTTTCGTTTCTTTTCCTACTCCTAGTAGTTTAGGTAAGTCTTGCCTTGTAATGTTTTGCTTTTAATTTTGATCCCTCTTTACGACTTAACAATAAAAAGGATGTATGATTTTTGAAAAAAATACATTTTTTTCATCCTGTCCCTTTCATTCTGGCTCTCTTGAAATTTATCTTGACTAGGCCTGGAATCACTTCCTCTTTACATTTACCTTAGGTTGACATTGATTTAACTCTGTTTACTCAGATAAAAATTGTTAGCCTCCACACTTATGGTGCATCTTAGACGGGTACAGGTGAAACTTACCAAATGTAGAATATAAATGACTGAACACAATAACTAAGAAAATGCCATGAAAGCTCTGTCAACCAGTTTGATGAAAATATTTCAAACTGTACATAAAACCAGCACATTGTACCCCATGATTGCATTTATGTACACAACCATGATTTAATAAAAAAAAAAAAAGAAAGAAAAAAATTGTTAGCCTCAGTAGCTGATCTTCTCTCTTGTTCATGGAACTTTCTTATCCTTTGTCTGGTTCCTTGTGATGGATATAACTTTTTTCTAGATACATGTATTGGATGCCATATATGTCCAAGGGCTCAATTTGGGGATTTTACCTTTATTGGCTGGCACTACTCAGCAGCTAACCACATTGAGAACTCCTGTACTGTGTTGATGAAATTGATGGTGTGGAATCATGGGAAGATCCCATAGCAGGTGTTAGAATTAACTAGTTATCATTAGTTATGTTTCATTGGGAAAGACAATTTGTCTCTCTGTCTTCCATGTCATGTATACAATAAAGGAGAATGAAAATCACTGAATTTTTATTTTTTTAGGCTATTTTATGCGTTTGAGAAATAAAACCATAGAGAAAATTGGTAGAATAATTAAAAGTAGAGATGCTTTGGTCAAAATCTTGCCCTTATGTATGGTTGTTTCTACCCTAAAGACATTCCCAGAAAGGTCTCAATGAGTCTCCCTAGGCCTCATGGAGAATAAATTTAAAACATAGATTATCTGTAGAGTTCATTCTGATTCTGTAAAATCAGTGATTCAAGATATAACACTCTCATTCTCTCTCTCCCTTTTTCTCTCTCTCTCTCCACACTTAGGAGCTTAAATGATATGGCAAAAAAAGTCAGTAAACTAATTGCTGATAAATAATGATTTGAATATATTTATTTATTTATTTTTATTGCATTATTATTTTTTATTGTCTTTATTATTAAAACATAACTGTGTACGATAGTGCAATCAAGGTGTACAATGTGCTGGTTTCACATACAGTCTGAACTATTTTCATCAAACTGATTAACATAGCCTTCCTGGTATTTTCTCAGTTATTATATGAAGACATTTGTATTCTGCATTTAGTGAGGTTCACCTGTGTTTGGCTGCTCTTCCAAGAAGCTGTAGATCAGCATGTATACTATGTATGCTGCACAAACAAGAATAAATAGGTGGTATACTCAAGTGAACAGATGTTAAACAATGTCAATATGTACCACTGGAACTCACTTTGAGGATAAAGAGATTGTGTCATCTCACATATATAATATGAGATCAATGAAATATATTTTACTTATAGCAATAACAACCATTTTTATGTGCATACTCTGTTTTTTTTTTTTTTTTTTTTTGTAGTTCTTGGCAGGGGCCGGGTTTGAACCCACCACCTCTGGTATATGGGGCTGGTGCCCTACTCCTTTGAGCCACAGATGCCGCCCTATTTGCATATTTTTGAACTCATTAAACCCTACAGCAGCCATCTAGAGTCTTTAATGTTACCCTGTGCACAATATTTCTTGTGGCCTTAGGTAAAAATTGTATGACATTACAAGACAGATTTTTATTTTACTCAGTAAAAATTATATTGAATATACTGAGAATTTTAGGAAATAACAATCCTGTCTATAAGCACATAAGCAATTGAAACTAAAACATTATAGGAATAATGTTTGGCCTTGTCTTTTCTAGTATAAATAATGTTAAAAGTAAAGAGATGTTTAAAGATTTGAGTTTAAAGGGAGCGGGATAGGGTTTTAAATCAGTCAAGGAAATCTCTCTGAAGGAAATAAGATGAAATAAAGGATGCCAGGGCAGAAATTGGGAGGGAAGAAGGAAGAAAAAGGAGAAATCCATGAGATACTGAGCACCTGAAGGAGGATGTCTATCACCGACTACTGTGTGATCCAGAAAAAGTTCATTTTCCTCTGCGTGCATTGGTTTTAACACGATAAAATAGAAATAAGAATAACTTACCTCACAGGGTTATTGAGCTGTTAAGTGATGTTCTGTGTGGACACAACTTAGAAGACTACCTACCACAAAAATGTGGTGAGTTGGGCGGCGCCTGTAGCTCAACGAGTAGGGCGCTGGCCCCATATACTGAGGGCTGTGGTTTCAAACCCGGCCCTGGCCGAACTGCATCAAAAAAAAATTAGCCAGGCGCTGTGGCGGGCGCCTGTGTTCCCAGCTACTTGGGAGGCTGAGGCAGGAGAATCGTCTAAGTCCAAGAGCTGGAGGTTGCTGTGAGCTGTGATGCCATTGTACTCTACCGAGGGTGATAGAGTGAGACTGTCTCTGCAAAAAAAAAAAAAGTGGTGAGTTAACACAGATTGGCTATATCACTCTCATCCAAGTGAAGCTTGTAGAATATGATATGGTGGGAGCAAGGACATTGGACATCAAGCATGTTTATCAAATGAGTACAGAAGGAGGAACAGGCAAAGGACAGTAAGGTGCAAGGCAATGGTGGCAAGTGAGAATGGTACAGAGATTCAGCTGGACCAGTGCACCTTTCCTATAAACATAATCAGGCCTTCTTCGCTTTTCTTTAATGTCTAGGTGGCAAGGGTTATTTTTTAAAACAACTCTTTAACCTGTAGAACAAAGTTGAGAAATTACTCATACTTCCCTCCAAATCTTCCTGCTTCTTTTGAATGTTTCTTCTCCCATGAAAGAACTCATATCCCCTTTGTTACCTTCTGACTACAGAGAGAATCTCCTCCTCCTCCTTCCCTCCTGGATGCACAGGCACACATCATCCTTAAATCTAGACCATTCATCTCTGCCCTGCACACCAAGTTCTATTACTGATGCTCCAAGTCCTGAAGCAGCAAAAGGTCAGAGGCTGGGAGTACTAGTCTATGCTAAAAAAGAATGTCAATTGGTGACATTCTTGAAGAAGGAGGAGGGAAAAGAGGAGAAGGAGAAAAGAAGGAAGTGGTTGAAAAAAGTTTCAGTGTTAAATAAGAGATTAGCAGGTGTGTGAGAAAGCAGATTGATGAGGGAAGTAATGAACTTGAGAAGAAAGAGAATATCTTAATAAGAAGAAGGGAAATAGACCAACTAAGGTAACAAAGGTAGAAGAAGGATACCTGGGTTATACAGATGTTATAACAAGAAAATTAATAAGAGCCACATACCAATCAGACATAAAGTTGTGCAATTACTAATGTTGCAGGTTGAAGCTTACAGGTGCAAATTCTGATTAAGCTTGGTGGACTATACCATCTTGGTAATAGAACTATAGAAAGGCAGTCTTCCTTTACTTATGATGATAGTAATTTGGTGTGCTCATCCATGTTGTGTGTTAATGGCTGATGCATTTTGAATTTAAGGAAAGATTTATAGAGATTGGAGGATTAAATTTGTCTAAGTTTTTTTTTCCTATCTTAAGCCTTTTGTAGGACCATACAGGTAAGATTTGAGGGTAGGTCCGATGGTGGGAGATTCAACAATCACTTCCTATGGGAAATAGCTCATCTTGAATAAATGTAATAACCATATTTACCCCAATCATTTTCATTGGTTTTAGTGTTCTCAAGGTTTCAACAGGGTTCTATTCTTATTCTATGTGGTATTATTAGGCAATATCTTCCACAGTATAGCTTTGATTACTACCTTTCAACTTCTAAGTCTCAATTTTAAGATATCCCTACTCATTTTTTGGATTCCAATCTGTCTATCAGCATCTTAGTGTTTACATTAACAGGAAGTAAAAAATTATTATAGAATATCTCCAAAAGGCATTTTTCACATAACATTTTTTAACTTTCATTTTCAATTCACTATATATATGTATATATTTATAGAGTACAATGTTGTACATATGTTTTGACACATATATGTTTTCACTATATATATGTATATATTTATAGAGTACAATGTTGTACATATGTTTTGACATATGTTTACATTATGGAATAAGTAAATTAGGCTAATGAATATATTCATCACTTCACATACTTACCACTACTTTGTGATGAGAACATTAAAAATCCACTCTTTTGACAATTTTGAAATATATGATACATTACTTAGAGTCACCTTGATTTATATACATCACCCAAAATTATTTCTCCTGTTTGAGACTTTGTATCCATTGACTAACCTTACTCCTTTTCCTGCCTCCTGACCCTCAACCACCATTCCATTCTCTACTTCTATGCATTTGTATAATTAGATTCTGTAGATACGTGAGATCATGAAATATTTGTCTTCCCGTGCACAGCACATTTCACTTAACATAATAACCTCTAGATTCACTCATGTTTTTGAAAATAAAATGTTTTTTACTCTTTTTAAAGGCTGAATAATATTCCTTTGTATATATTATCACATTCTGAAAAATTCATTCATCTCTTGATAGGTACTTGGAGTGTTTCCATATCTTGGGCATTGTGAACAATGTTACACTGAAAAGACAGTCTCTCCAATAAAGAGGTTGGGGAAATTGGTTATCCAAATGCAGAGGAATAAAATTGGACCCTTAACTAACCCTTCTTACAAGAATCAACTGAAAATGGATTAAAGACTTAAACATAAGACTTGACACTATAAACCCAGTAGAAGATAACATAGGGAAAAGTCTATATGACATTAGTCTGGGCATGGATTTCTTGCATGTTATCCCAAAACACAGGCATCAAAAAGAAAATAGACAAATACGATTGATCACATTGAAAAGCTTCTGCATTGCAAAGGAAACAACAGAATGAAGATATACTTACAGATTGGGAGAAAATGTTTGCAAATAATGCATTAGATAAGGGGTTCATAGGTAATATATAAGGTATATAAACTATTCAATAACCAGAAAACATAATCCCGTTGAAAAATAGGAGAAGGATGTAAGTTTGTGTTTTAAAATGAAGACAAACAAACGGCCAACAGATATATTAAATAAAACTTAACACCAGGAATTATCAGGGGAATGAAAATTCAAAACATAGTCAGATATTACTTCATACCTGTTAGTGCTATTATCAAAAAGATGAAATCTATAATAATAAATATTGGCAAGGATGTGGAGAAAAGAAAACCCTTGTACACTGTTGGTGGGATGTAAATAGTACAGCTGTTTTGGAAAACTGTATGATGATTCCTCAAAAAAACCTAAATGTGGAATTACCATATAGTTCAGCAATACCATTTCTGGGTATATACCCAAAGGAATTGAAATCATTATATTGAATAAATGGCACATCTAGTTACTGAAACAAAACCTTTCTCTCTTCATTCACTTATTGATTTAAATGAATTATTGATTATCTATTATATGCTTAAACAAGATATACCAGAATAAAACAGATAGGGTGCTGGAGCCACAATGCTTACAGCACAGTGGAGACTCTTACAAAGGGGTAAGTGGGAAACGATAACACGTATAAAAGTGCTCTGTGATGCACAGATCAATGGGAAAGGGTGTTCCTAGCAGAAGTAAGACCCTATGTGAAAGACTAGGGATGAGAAAAGTCTTGACACTTTGAAGAACTGGAGATAATTCATGAGGTTTGGATGGTATACTTTTTTTTTTTTTTAATAATTTTATTGAATCATAATTATGTACATTGGTGCAATCACAGGGCACGATTCATATACATTCAGAAATATTTTGATCATACTGTTACAGATATCCTTCATGGCATTTCCTTGATCACTA
>CAUYON010203406.1:0-21183 GCA_963573935.1 Arctocebus calabarensis | reverse complement strand
GTAAGGGTGCAGGACACGGTAAGGGTGCAGGATACGGGAAGGGTGCAATGCACGGGTAAGGGTGCAGGACAGGCTACAGCAGGGACTTGACCTAACACATGCAAACTCGTAGCCTAATTGTACCCTCACATTAATCTGAAATTACAAAATATATATATCTTGCAATTAAAAAAAAAAGAAAAAGAAGAGGGAATGCAAGAAATACATCAACTCTAAAAATGCAGGGAGGAAAGTCCTGAAGGGGAGGCCTCCCGAGGCAGAAGAACTCCTGGGGACTCCTCTGTTCCTGCAGTCACAGAGCTGAGTTCCAGACTCCTTCTGGGAGACCAAGCCCACGCCGGGGCTGACTCCTTTCAGAGGGCAGCACCTTCTCAGGTTACATCATCCCTGCTCTTTGGTTTCCTTCCACATTAGCCTGCTTTGCACTCTGTACCTCTGTTTTCTTTTCCAGAGAAATCATTCTTAGCATTGACTATGTGGTACAGAATTCAGAGCCGTGTCCATTTCTCATTTTTTCCACCTTCTGACTTCAGAAAAGATCAGAGGTGCTCAGGCCTGGCTGCACATCAGAACCATCTGGGAGCTTTAAAAACATACTCTGAAGGCCTCATCCAGACCTATGAAATTAGAACAATAAATAAAAGCAAATAATAAAAGGAACCTCCACCCCCCCCCCCATATCAGAAGGTTCCCTGGTGATTCTAATATGACTCTAAATTGAGAACTAAGCTAGGTCTTTATGTGATTCTCATTTATCAGTCACTGATAGAATTAAGCCCCTGCCTTGACAGCCACTGCAGAAAATTAGTGATGCCTCCTTAAACCAATAGGTCTCAAAATTCAGTTTGTATTAGAAGCAGTGGGATCCTTATCAAAATACAGATTCCTGTGCTTTACAATAGCCATGCCCTCAGTGAGCATGGGACGGGCTTGGAGATGCCAAAATGGTGCTAGTGCTGACAGAACAGGTGTCCATGAACTGCCCTGAAAAACAAATGTTTAAATCACCTTTGGGAATTCCCTGGCTGGCTTAATTTATTCACATGATATTAATACTCTGTAAGATACATAATCTACAAACAGTAAGAGCTGTGGTAATATCAAGGCAGAAAGCAAAATATTATGAGCCATTTGGATCCTGCCTATTGGATTAGCTAATATTCTGAGCACACAGTATGTGCAAACACAGATTTCCTTCCGTATTCACATGTGGAATTGAGGGGGCTATTTTTGCTCTGTATACTCTTTTGAACACAGTTGCTACTCTGACACCTCCAACAACATCTTACGACTTGCTGGTTAAATGGCAAATACATATCCATGGGCCTTCCCCTAGAATTCCTCCAACCTCTTCTCTCAAACCTTCCCTTATAGTCAAACAAAACTATATGGGAACTATATATGAGGTCAGTCCTCATCTGTGCATGCCAGTTTCATGGCTGAAATGGAAATGTACCCGCTTCCCTCTACAACGCCCCAGGAGCTACTGGCTGAGCATTGCTTCATTCTTCTCTGCCTGAGCCCCACCTACGTGCCAAGACCTGGATCCAACCTCACAGCTCTCAAACTGGGTGTTCTCCTTTGCCTTCCAAATCCATTCTCCACTTTTCTATGCCCTGTTCTGTGTCCTGAGAGGCTGACTTTTAAGGGAGGCTGACTTCCAGGGAGCACATCATCTGAGCTCTCTTGCCCTCTGGTTTCTGACTGGAGCCAGCAGTGGGTAGGTGGAAAGAGAGAGGGACCAGATCATTCATGGTTCCAGCTCTGGGTGAGTTTCCCTGAAGCCACAGCTCTCTCCTCCAGCACCAGGCCTAGGATGGTCACAGCTCCAGCTGCTCCAAGTCCTGGGTGCTTTGTCACGACTTGTCAGACCCCTTAACACTGGTGAATACAGTCAGTCTTCTGTATCTGTGGGCTCCACAGCTGCAAATGCAAAATACTTGGGGGAAAAAACAGAAAATAACAATACAACAATAATACAATTTTAAAACTATATAGTATAATAACTATCTATACAGCATTTACATCCTATCAGGTATTATAAATAATCCAGAGATGATTTCAGATATCCAGGAGGATGTGCCTAAGCTACATACAAACGTTACACCATTATGCAGGGTGGACATAAAGTTCTTGTGCAATTTAAAGGTACAACTATTTTAAATTGCACACGAACTTTACTTCTACTCTGTGTGTGTATGTGTGTGTTTGTGTGTGTGTGTAGTTGAACATCACAGATTTGGGTATCTGCAGGAGGTCCTAGAACCAATCCCCTGAGGATAACAAGGGAGGATGACAGTTTCTTCATTAAGTTCTGTTGGTTGAACTATTTAGAGAGTGACATCTATTCCCAGGCAAGACCCTGGTTGATAGGCCTCAGTGAAATCTTCCCCAAGGCCCAATGCACCCAGTCCTGGGAGATCACACCCACGACGAGTATTTCTGACATTATTTCCAAGAGAGTATCATTTCTTACACATGACCCCCTCCTACCTACCTCTGTGCCAGTCACAACCAAGGGCCACCCAAGGCCATCAAGCAATCACATGCCTCTCTCGGTTTTCAATCTAAGAAACTCAGGAATTAACAACAGCCAGTGAAGGCTGTGAAGGCTCCTCAGTACGGTTTAGGGTTGGCGACCAGGCTGATCCATGGGAAAGCCAAATTGTTTAAAAGAGTGAAGGGAGGGCAGGACACAACCCTGAAGACTATTGCTCCTTCAGTCTCTCAGCAGTTCCCAGCTCTGATTCCTTTGAGTTCTGTATGTATCTCTTTCCCTGTGCCTGTGATCTACCAGTGATGTTTTGAATAAGCTTGAATAAGTTTTAGGATTCAAGCCTCAGTAAGTCTGAAATATCAGGAGTCCTATTCCTTTGAGAATTCACTAAAGGACCCTGTAGGTGATGAAAACTTCTAGACTCTAGTATTAAAACTGGGAAATAAAAAATAAATACATAAGTTGTCTTGATCCCAGAAGTCTAGAAACTGACTGAAGGGGTATCTCAGGGGACAGAAAGAAGGAATTTCTACCAAATCCTTCAAAAGAGAAGCATTGTCGGTAGGCAACACTAACGCAGGGCAGGGCAGAGCTGCAGGCTGTGAAATGAAGGGCATTTTAGCAATAACAGTGGATCGGGCTGAGGAGCACAACCATCCTGGGTGAATCCCAGGCAGGCACAGTCTGGGACACAAAGGCTATTCATTCCTTTAGCACTGGCCGTGTGTGTGTATTGCGTGTTTAGGCACAACGAGGCACGCCTTTTGCGCACACTGCCTCACTGAATCTTCCTAACTTCTCTGTAGGTTAGGAGCAATTTATTAGCCTCATGCCACAGATGGGGAGTTGAGCACTATCAAATTTGGTAACATTTCCAAGGTCACAAAGCTGGTAAAAGGCAGAGATAGGACTCAACTCAATTTTGTTCCACTACAAAACCCACTTTTCTAACTACCCTGTCTAGGAGCTAACAGTCTATTGAAAGAGGGGTAAGTAAACCACTTCTCCATCTTTCTAAGTACTGAGACACCTGAGGGTGGGGACTGTGTCTTAGTACCAGATGATGTCTTGGACTCTTGTTGTTTAGCTTAGTCCTGAGATTTCAATAAATGATTTTGATGCTGCTGCTGATAATAACATCACTGATTAAAGTATCAACTGGCAGCTGGATATCTGATGACTAATCCTTTGCAATGCCCAGAGTCCAGAGCTGTTGATCAGGAATAAATGAATGAATGAATGACCCACTAAACGAGTAAACAAAGCAAGTTTGGTTCTGACACCAAAACGCCCTGTAACTCCATACCTGTTTCTCAAACCCCAATTCAATGGTAGAGAAAACAAACTCATGATAAACTTGTCTTTGATTGGTTGTGGCTACATTTATTATATAAAGAAGTAGTTAGGATCATCAAAAGGAAACACACACACACACACACACACACACACACGCGCACACTAGTCTTTCTAGTTCCTCAGCTTCCTCTTTGGTTAACTGTGGTAGGAACAAAGGAGAAGTTCCCAACACAGGCAGCAGTGAAAGTGGCAGTGACAAGCCTGGCCAATGAGCGACCTGGGCATGGAGCTGCAGCCCAAAGATATCACTGTTGGCCCCTATGAGTCATGCTCATCTGAAAACTGGAAAAAAACCTATCCTGTCCTCAAACAGGACTATAATAGACAATCTTTCTCCAAAGCCAACAGGCAAAATTCACTCTTCGTTTTGAAAG
This sequence comes from Arctocebus calabarensis, assembly GCA_963573935.1. Lineage (NCBI taxonomy): Eukaryota > Metazoa > Chordata > Mammalia > Primates > Lorisidae > Arctocebus > Arctocebus calabarensis. The sequence goes on along the minus strand of CAUYON010203406.1, from coordinate 16,956 downwards.
CCACTAGAAAAGAGGACTTAGCAGCCTTTAGACTCTTGCACAATATCATAAATCTAATTAGCAAAAGGTTTATTTCATTAAACCGAAACGCTCTGCAAGCTATTTAAGCTTACCCACCTCATTTCTTAAACACAGAAGAGACAACACTTGCTTCTTAATGCTATTTAATAAATAGCACTTGAGGTTAACAAATATGCCCTCCGGCAAAATAATGTCCCTTTCTTGACCTGTTCTCCTGGATTTTGATGAATGTAGCTCTTCTTCAAGGCCCTCTAACTGTGACACTGTGTGGCAGCAGGGTTAGTAACAATGCCAGATTAGAAACGTGGAGCTCTGTCAGCTCTGCCACTTACTGGCCTTGTGGCATTGGCAGACCAGAGACTCCCCGGGCCTCTGTCTCCTCTTCAGTAAGAGGAAAAGGATAATGCCTCCTCTGTCAGGAACATGGGAAGGGGAAAGATGGTGCAATTCTTCCATGCCATCTGTGAATTATATGTTCTTGAAAGAAAACTGTGATGAAGCAGACTTTACATTTGAGGTCCCCAGGTCTTCTATTTCTAAATTAAAATGCTTAATGAAACAAACTGCCAGTGTTTATGCACAAAATCACCCTTTAAAAGGGTCTCTACACACTCCCACTCCACGGTTGTGACTGTTGTTTGAGGTGAGGGACTTTCTAGATGTGGTCTCACAGAATTCAAAGAGATATTGAACCTTGTTGATTGGAATAAACAGTACCTGTGTTTCTAGGTATAATGGAAATTTCAGGGATGAGACATGCGTGTATCCACACCCACACACACTAAACAAAGTGAAGATCATTATCTGTGCAAAGTCGAATCTTATCTTCTTATATTTCTGAAATGTCTCTATTTTTTTCTGTGAAAATATTACATTTATAATTGTAAGAAAACTAAATATTATATATAATCACCAACACCACCACAGTAAGACTAGTTGGAAATTGTCTATATATCTAGACCCAGGGCTGCTGCGCCATCTTGGGTCTAGAATCACACAGTTTTCACTTGTCACTGCTACTCTGCCAAGTGCTCCAAGGTCAACAGCATTCATTAGCCACACACTAAGAGCTGGCAAAACATGGTGCAGGGTCTGGAAAACAGTATCCCATGCACCAGGCCCAATCCACCACCTATTTCCTTAATTTTTTCTTGAAACACAGACACACTAGTTCCTTTACTGATTGTCTGTAACTGCTTCTGTGCTAAAATAGCATAGCTAAATGGTTGCAACAATAGCCCACAAGGCCTAAAATATTTGCTATTGGACTATTTGGCGCTTTACAGAACAAGTTTTCTGTCTCCTGTGTTAGACAATGACCATTTAATGGTAAGCAGCCAACAGCCTTGGCCCCTGACTTCATGAACTTACAACTAGCTGGTGGCACTCAATTAGTCATGCAAACAATTGTATAACCACCACATACTAACCAGGCAAGGTGTGTTTGGTGCTATTAGACAGGATTACAGGCAGTTGACATAGCTGGGAATATCGAGAAAGGCAAAACAAACAAACAAACAAACAAAAAACCCAGCAGGTACAAAGGTCCTATGATGAGGTAGAACATGGACATATTAAAAAGAAAAAAATGTAACCGGAAAAAAATGAAGTGGCTAAAGTTAAAGCCCTGCCAGGTGTGTGACAGCAGATAGGTGGCGGAGGACGGTCAGGCCACGAGGGAGTCTGGAGACCATGATAAGGAGTGGTGTCTTTATCTGAGGAGAAATGGGGAGTCTTGCAGGGTTTGTGAAGAGGCTGTGGGAGGCATGGTGGTATCCGTGTTTTGAGAGGATTTCTCTAGTTTCAGAGTGGAAAATGGTAGGAGAAGCAGGTTGGATGGGTTAACCAGCCAGGAAGCAGCTTCCCAGAGACTGACACAGGTAGGGAGCATGGGCCTCAGAGTGCAGATGGTGAGTCTATACAGACGGTTTAGACATGAAGTCTGTCCACTGAGGTGCAGAGAGTAAGGTCATCAACCAACTCAGCAGTCCCTGTGTATAAAGATGTTACGGGTACCACGGCTCCAGCTACAATGGATAGCCACGAATGAGCAACAACTTTTTACAGTCCATCAAGCTGGTTTTCCTTTCCCCATGCTTCCTTGGTGTGTCCTGAAATGTGACCCATCTTTTAGAAACATAAACAGTGGCCATTTCCTTACGGGGTCCCTGTTCACACATACATCCTGGTTCACTTCACTGAACAATTTGAATTGGATTGATTCCATCCCTTAGTTATAAGGACTAAGATAATAATAAGTAGATAGCCTGAAACCAAGGATACCACCGCACAGACACATAGGGAAGGCACATTACGAAACTGTGCTGAAGTCAGGATATCAGGACAATGATAAGAACTTGCAAAAGGGAAGGGCTTCAGCTTCCTACAGTCATAAAGCAAAAAGGAAGTCTCTGCATCTTCTAGGAGGTAGAGCGTTCTGAGTTAGAGCAAAGGCCCTCTTCTGATCCCAAAGCAGAGCTTATGCATTGCTGGGTTATAAAGTTTCAGCCCATGCTGTGTTCAGCTGGTTTTCCTTCCCTGGGAACTAAGCTGGCTGCATAAAAGGAGCTCTTGAACCGGGGCTAGAGGGTGGGTGAGCGGGTCCAACACCTCTCCTTAAGAGAAAGAGCTCTGGAGAGTGAGGTTGGTCTGCATCCCCCTCATCCCTTGGGAGCTGGCATTTGGTCAGGAACTGGGCTCTCCTCAGGTTCTTGCATCACAACCCACCTAACGGCCCCTCTGGTAGAAACAGCTCTATACCTTGGGAGAAGCAAGATCTCACCCTCCACCCTCTTATCTTTGCCACATTCACCAAGATCCAGGGACAATACTTGTTGCTCCAGAGAGTGAGTTAATACAGTTTTCAGAAGATCCATTTCCACGACCCCAACCCATCCCTGGTGCTTCATGGGAAATGTCTGCTTGCATTAGGAGTATAGGAAGTGCCGGAGAAGGACCAGAATAAGACTGAACAATGAGGCGGCAGCACCCTCAGCACAATGCAGTCCATACTTATACTTGCCCAACCTGTAACCCCAACACTGCTACAGGCACAAAGGTCATCTGGAAGCAGTAAGCCTCTGAAGTTCATTGCCACGTGACTACAGGACTGGGAACATGCCCTACTTCTATAAAGTCCTGGTAAATGAGCATGTGAACTTAGAAAAGAGGAACTTCATTCAAAAGAGTTAAATAGATGATTACCTAACACATTAACAGCTTCGGTGTTAGCAGAGGCAGCTCTGCGTGTGTGCCTTGGGTGTCCTACAGCTCAGGTTCAAACCCAGGCCTCACCTTTTCTTAGCTGTGTGAGCATGGAATAGTAATTTTAACCTCTCTGTGCCAATTTCCTCTCTCAATTTCCTCCTCTGAGGAGGAGAATAATAGCATTTATTTCCTATGGTTGTTGTGAGGATTAAATGGGGGGGAGCCTAGAAAAGTACCTCCCATGTGATAAGCACCCAATGAGATCTAGACCCACACTAGAAGCTTAATGAATACCTGAAGACATCTCACACTTAGCATGTGCAAAGCGGAGCTCTTGCCCTGCCTTAGCTTTATTGAGGTATAATTCATATGCAAGAAATAATGTGAACAATTTAACAAATGTAGACAATACAACCATCTTCACAAAGTAAGAGAGATATATCCAATACCTCCTGCAGCATCCTTGTGTTCCTTTATCTGTGGGTATACGTGGCAAGAACATTAACATGAGATCTACCCTTTCAACAAACTTTGAAGGGCACAATATGGCAAGGTCAACTACAGGCACTATGTTGCACAGCAGATCTCCAGAATTTACTCATCTAGCATAACTGAAACTTTTTATCTGTTGAACACTGTTCTTCACCCACCCAGTCCCTGGTAACCACTATTGTATTTTCACTATGGGCAAAAGTGACTTCTTCATGGGACCAATCCAGCTTCTCTCTTTGTATCCTTACTTTATTCATGAAATTCCATTCTTATAGTCCAGGCCCAAACTCTTGGAGTCATCTATGACTCCTTTTTCTCACCCTAAAGATTTTAAGCTTTCTTCAAAATATTCAGAACTACATGATCACTACCCAGCCACAAACACTGTCACCACCTTGGTCTATACCACCATTGTCTCTTGTCAGATGATCAAAACCTTCTAACTAGTCTCACTGTTTTTGCCTTTAATCCCACGAATCTATTCTCAATGCAGTGCCCAAAATGATGCATTATGTCAAAGCCTCTGCACAGTGGCTTCCTGTTTGCACAGAGTAAAACCCTAATTTTTTAAAAATAGTCCAGAATTTTTTTAAATAGTCCTAAATAGTCCTTAAATAATCCTAATTTTTTTTTTAAATAGTCGTAAATGCTCTGCCAGCCCCTCTGCACCTCTCTGTCTTCATCTACCCTTCTTTAGCCACACTAACCCCCTTTTAGGTCTTCCTGAAACACAAGAACACTCATGTCTCAGGAACTTCTTCCCTCAGATTCCTGCACGACTGGCTTCCTTTCCAGTCTGCACCCCAAAGTCACCTACAAAGTGCTCTCTTTGCCAGAATTCTTTTTTAAACTTCACCTTTTACCTTCCTTCCTTGCTTTTCCTCTTAGCCCTCATCATGATTTCATATGCTGTGTTTTTTATTCCTTTATTTTATCACCTAAATCCTCTATTAGCTGTTAAGCCCCCTAAGGGTGGATATTTTTGTTTGAGTGGCTCACTACACTATTTCCAGGGCTTAGAATAATGCCTGACATATAACAGATACTTAATAAATATTTGTTGACTAAAAAGAATTAAACAATCAGCAGAGGGCCGATGGCTTTGTCAAACCATTAGTTGTCCTTGCCAACTGAAGGTAAATCAAAATTCATGACCAACCATGCTCCAATTAAAGTGTAAGTCAACTGACATTTAATTTATATTTCCAAATACTAATTCAGCCATATATTTATTCTGCAAAATGAAATGTACCCATCTTTTCAGTTTTGATTAAAAATATAAAATGTCTCAGATTGACCTCTTTGGATTGAGCCACACTTCTGTCCAGCACTGGGTCAATGCCGGACAATGAAAGCATGACTGGAATAAATTGTGCTTCTATTCTTGGTTCAGCCTATGAGTCAGTTTCTTTTTTATTTTTCTGTCCTTTCAGTGGTCAAACAGATGGATCAGCAGGCAATGAATTATTACTATGATAGATGTAAATTCCTGGAGAACTAAAAGGTAAGTAACCACTAAGGAGATACACTATGCATCTGGAAGGGAGAATTTGAATAATGAGCATCCTTGGACTTAAGACTTGAACCTGGACTAAGAGTAATCCTAGAAGTAAGAACTGATCCCTGGAAATGAGAGCTACCAACAAACAAGAGGATTTACTTTCTCATATTTTCACTTTTAGCGCTTACAGTTTAAAAGGAGGAGAAATTTGAAACCTAAAGAATAAAATCTTTATTCCCCAGGGGAGACTCCATTCAAATGTCTTGAACAAATAATAGAGCTAATAGCACTCTGAAGCTGGGTTTTCAAAAATAGTGTATTAGCAGCAAAGCCATAGTCCATCTCAAGAATTGAATTAATTCAACAAAATAAAAATAAAATAATAAATCTAGTTAGCCAGTTTGGATTCAGGAGAGAAAACACTGCAAAAACATTTCTGTAAACAGTATAATAAGGTCATATGTTAAATCTTAGTAAATGAAGAGTTTTCACAAGTTAGAATCTTGTTTAAGCCCTTGATCTTTAATTTTTATTGGTGGCTTCTTGATTATGCAACCTGAAACCCAAAACAGAAACAGTTTTAGAAATAGTGTTTAATTTATTCTTGAGCCCTCTTTTTACATAGCTCAAAATACTATGTCAGAGAACACATAAAAGGAAGATGTCATATTCTTAAATTTGTAAGGAATTATCTTCATGGGAAAACAGCATGACAGAGTAGAAAGAGAGCTAAAAGCTTTGGGCTTGGGCAGCTCCAGTCCTAGGTTTGGGGACTTTGGATAAATTAGTTAAACACACTGAACTTCAGTTTCCTAAACTATAAAACATAGATCACCATATCTAGAGTTGTTACATAGATGAGATAAGTTAGACTGTGAAGACCTTTGCACATAGAAAGGGATCAATAAATGACAGTTCCTTTCCTAGACTATCCATATTTAAGTCTCTACTGAGTGAATAGCATAAAGAACTGTCATCACCGAACTGTTTCAGGACAAAATGTCCCTGAAACATTCATATAGGGTGAGTACCTTAACTCGATCCTGAGAACGACCTGAAATGGAAACACTGAATTCAAAGATGAAGAAAAAGTCAGAGAAGTCAAGAAACACAAGGAAAGACAGCACGCATGGTTTGCCCTGTGGTAAGGAAGAAATTGTAAGTGACTGGCTGTGGAAGCATTTCCTTAAGGAAGGCACTTCCCAGCTGTTCCCAGGCTCAGTACAATAGATTGGCAAGCCATTGCTTACTGTTTTGTGACAACATACCTCTTGGTTGCTTAGCACAGAGGGTGGAGGTGTCTAGTATCTCTGGTACCTATTTGTTTTGTTTGTTTGTTTGATTTGGTTTTTTAAATCACCCTCTCACCATGTGTTTTCTGAGCATTATTATGTGACTATGGGATGTGTACCAAGCATTTGAGAAAGATACACAGGTGGATGATTTATATTTTAGGAGAGATTTATACAATTGTAGGTGACATTTGTCTATATCAACATTTTATTTGCGTGTGTGTGGGTGTGTATTTGTGCTTGCTGAGCATCTATTAGAGAAAGACCTTAATAAAGCACATGCATTAATAGTTACTGTGTTTACCATGATCCAGGTATCATGCATGCTACACATACGTAGGCATTATCTTGTTTATTTGTCACAGACACTCTCTATATGAAAACTGTCATTACCTTTAATGAACAGATCAGAAAAATAAGGTAGAAAGGATTTAAGGTCACATATCTTGTAAATGGCAGAGCAAGGACTCTTAACAGGTAAGCAAGAATCAGAACTGTTCCATTCATTGCATTCCTTACAAATTTAAGAATATGAGATCTTCTATCTACGTGTTCTCTGACATAGTATTTTGATCTATGTAAAACGAGGGCTCAAGTTAGAATAAATTAAACACTATTTCTAAAACTGTTTCTGTTTTGGGTTTCAGGTTGCATAATTAAGAAGCCACTGATAAAAATTAAAGATCAAGGGCTTAAACAAGATTCTAACTTGTGAAAACTCTTCATTTAGTATGATTTGACATATGACCTTATTATACTCTTTACGGAAATGCTTTTGCAGTTAACCAGGACATTTTAACCAACAGCACTCCAAAGCCACTGACACATACAGCAGATATGGCTCCCACTTGTGCTATGACTGTGGGGAAGTAGAAATGGAGTAGAGATTAGGATTAAAGGATATAAAGGATGATAATTAAAGTACTAAAATCATTAATGCAATGGATATACTATAAGGTGAAAGAACCTCTACATTGTATCAAAAGAGCATTAGACCTGGAGCAATCAGTCAGGAGTTCAAAGATAAATTGTGTGAGCTTAGGCACCTCAATTAATCTCTTTGAGCCAGTTTCCTCATCTTTACAATGAAATGGATAATACCTACTTTGCAGTGGTTTTGTAAGTTAAATAACTATACAATGTTATTGCTAAATATAAAGACGTTCATATTTGTAAAATGACAGGTCCTTATATGTTGGCTTCTGGCACGCATTGGCACTGCACTTTGGAAAGGCATCCTTGGTACATTATCTCAAAAATCTTCCATTAAATAGAAAGTTGTCCAGAGCCTAAAATGTTTGAGGCTCCCTGTCTCCCTGTAGTACACCAGAATCCAGTTCTCAGGTTTCTGGATTCTTGACTGGAAACCTTCCAGACCATCTCCAGCATGCCAGTCGGGGACATGTTCCCTCATCTTTTTCATGTCTTTTCTCTATTCTCAATTAAAAGTGACTACATTCCACATAAAACCTACATGTTCTGCTTGTTCTGCTTCCTTTTAAATTTCTCATTCTATCCTTCAGAAGGTCCTTTTTAAATCCCTCCAGCACAGGCAGACATGGGATCTTGTATCCAAAGCCAAAGGACTGTTAGTTGACAAGAGATGTAAATCACTTGGGACAGTTCCAAAGGCCAGAGCTAGGACTCAGGGGTGGCCTCAGAGGAAGATTCCAACTCTACAAACAGAGCTTGTTTGTAACAGCAGCTGCTAGCTGGCTATGAAGCAGGCTTCTGAAACAGGAAGCTCCCCACCGAAGAAACTCAAACAGAACATCTCACCCACTGCTGCCTGATTGATCCTCCCGATGTCAAATTATTTCATCCAACATTTACCAAATGCTTTCTTTGTGCTCAGTACTAGGTATATAAACATAAGTTAGACGCAGTCATCTGCCTTCAAGGGCTGAAGCTGCAGACAGACACATAAAGAGGTAATTGCAAAATACTATGGTAAGTGCAAAAATAGAGAAAGTGCAGGAGCACCTAAGGGGTAGACCTAATTTTGGAGGTGGATCTAGCTCAGGTGGGGAATTCTTCCTGAAGGAAGTAACCCCTCAGTAGAGTCGTAAAGGATGGAGGAGGTAAGGAAGTGTAGGAGCAGTGCAGAAAGGGCACTGGGGCAAAGGGACTCCACATACACAAAGAAAGGTGGAACAGTCTGGTATACGAGAGGAACTCTGGGCAGCTCAATACAGCTAGAAGGTGGAGGGCCTTGGAAACTGCATTCTGGGGTTTGATCTTTGTCCTGTAAGTGTTGGGTGACCAACACCCTAGAGGTTTTAAGCACAAGAGTGACTAGGTTTTTGTGATCTCTGACTTAGGAGCTTTTTTTTTCAAAGGGTAACTGTAAGATGGTCTGGAAAACTGCTGACTTGGGTTTTGGGGATCCCAGTGTCAGCGCAGGCCTGCCTGACTCATCGCTGGAGGTGAGCACTAAGTTCCTCTGACTTTCTGCCTCTTCCTCCCCTGTCTTCACGGCCTGTTGATGACAATGACCTCATAAAAAGGTCAATTCGGCATTACGGCAATTCGGGCACAAGACATTTGGGCATCACGAAGGGCTCAGAAGCAGGCAGAAGTGCACACTGAGCCCAGAGCGGCTTTCGGGGGGGCTGCTGGCTGTGAGACTGCCTCGGGGAGCAGCAGCGGGGTCACATTTCCTGCAGAGTGCTTGGAGTCTCCTGTATCTCCTGCTTCCTTTTCCCTCTATCTTTCCCTCCCTCCTAATATTCTCTGGCTCCTGGCTGACCTGACCTGAGACTGGGGAGGAGGGTGGAGGGAGCCCCATTCTCCTTTCAGGGAAAAGTATCCTGCAGTGCTCAGCCCTGGTTTTCCTTTCTGACCCCTCTAGTGGGGTGGCGACTCTGGCCTCCAGTGCTTCTCACAACTACTGGGCATCCCACCTCTCAAGCTGCTATTTGTCACTGCCATTTTCTCCTCCCTCCCTATCCTCTTTAATTTCCTCAGTCTTGTCCTTCATGACCCTGCACAGGGTCCCCCCACTTGTCTCTGCCAAGCCACAAAGGATTATGATTCAGTCCTTCAATAGCTGCATCAATGGCTCTGCCTCCCTAAGCCTGATGACCCTTCCACTATTCTCCTTTACTCTGAGCCCTTGAGTAGACTGTGATCTACTCTCTCGTGTTAGGGCACCTTTCCAACCATTAATATGCATTAATCCCTGAATCTGCCACGCATTTCTCCCTGATGATGTTCCCTCTGCTGAAACACCCTCTTCCTTCCTGTCTCCCTTCTGAACTTGTCATATCTTTCCATGCACAGCACAAATGTCATCCTGACCCTAAAGCTTTCCTCTACCAGCTCAAAGACAGATTAAAAATAATAGGACTTGGTTTACCTTTATGAAGTTATGCCATATAACAACAGCTAGTACTTATGTGGCAGGCACCTTCCTGAGAACTTTATATAATAGGAACTCACTGAATGCTCACAACGTCCCTATGCCCTTATCTCCAAGTTAACCTGCCCAAGTGTACAGCTAAGTGCAGGAACTGACTCTGATCAAATGCTGTGCTACCTCTCCACCCAGCAAACTCCTGCTGAAGTTCCAGAGAGCTGCACTCAACTCTCTCTGGTATCCTAAATATCTGGTATACAGTAGGTGATTACTCAATGTGTTCTGAATTTCACTGAAATTCATGTAGCATGCCTTCCCAGGACTTCCTCACAGTTCTGTCTCCCAGAGCTGTCCATGAGATCACCAAGAAGAAAGGACCAGGTCATCTGTTTTCTTCACAGCCACCCGGTCACCATCCATATGAGGCACAAGGGACACACTGCCAGCTCTAGGGGTGTGGCTGGGAGAAGACTGACTTCAGACTAACAGATGTCCTAAGAGTGTACGATGTACTAAGTGTTTTCTCATGCCTGATCGTACAGGTCCTGATACCAACAGGTGAGGTAGGTGGAGGGGTGGAGAGGACATAGGAAATGAGGTGCAGACTGCCAGAGCCTCAGGCAAAGCTCTCAGAGCTAGAAATCTCTAAATGAGATTACAGCCCGCCAGCTCTGAATGAAGCACCAGCAAGCCTGTTCAGTGATGTGGTCCAGGGCAGCTGTAGCCATCAGAAAAAAAGTGAGGTGGGACAGCTGGGGCAGAGGAGGGAGGCTGGGGAGCCTCGGAGGGGGTCCTGGGCAGGGCATTCTCCAGAGGAGGCCGCCAGGATGTGAAGAGCAAGCCAGCAGGTTCAGCAGTGCCTCTGGGGGCCGCCTGGAGTGTCTGGTCACCATCACCAGATGGCAGAAGAGCCATCACTCAGAAGACCATGAGATGTGACATGATTTCCAAGTGGTCTGATAACACCCAGTTTGCTGTCCCCTCAGCTGGAGGCGGTCCATGTTCCCCTCCTATACGTGACTATCCCATTGCCCTTCTAAACATCTACATCTTTATTTCACTGTTCTAACTCAACACAACCTCAGGTAGAATCCACTCAATGATGTGCACAGAGCGGATTTCCAGGCCACAATGGTCTTTGCAGAAGGGAAGCTTTCTCCAATAGAAAGAGCAGAGAATTTCCAACCAGAAGACCTGCCCTAGCTTACAAATGGGGGTCTTTAGCAAGTCTCTTCCACTCCTGAGCCTTGATCTCCCGTTCTGTCATATGGGGATGAAAATGCCCACCTCCCCAGACAAATGCTATGTCGATGACTCGCGCGCGCCCAGGCCTGTGAGCGTCCAGCCCAGGCTTCTGGATCTTAATGGTCTGGATCCCTGCCTCACTCTCCTCACCATTCAGCAAACGAAGGAGACACTGCAGATGCCTGCGCGGAGATGCGGAGAGAACCAATTCCCACCAGACACCTCTCGCCCTGCGGCTCGCCAAGCCAAGGCTCCAAATCGCCAAGCTCTGGTAGCTTCGGCAGGAGGCGAGGCAGGCTGTAACCCTGGGGCACAGTGGGTGGATGGAATTCGAGTTTCCTGGCCCTGCCTTTCGCTGTAGCGTCCAAGCGTCCCTGGGGACAAGCCCGCGGCCCCGCCCCGCGGCGCCCGGGCTCCGGGGAGCTTGGGGCTTACCTGCGGCTCCACCAGCCAGCGCTGCTTTGCGGCGCCGGGCGCGGGGCGCGCCGCGCGGAACGCGGAGTACACGGGGATGCGGTCCCGGGTGCTGTACAGGGTGGCGAAGCGCTCGGCGCCCTCAGAGCGCTGACAGATCTTCACGTGGGACTCAGCCATCAGCCCCGCGGGAGGGGTCTCGGCATAGAAGAACTTGTCGCACTCACCGAAGGCGGCTTCCCCCTCGCCCACCAGCCGGCCTTCCAGCCGCCCAGCCAGGGCGAGGAGGCCGCCCAGCGCGAGCCAGCCCGCGGTGCCCATGGCGGCCTCTGCGAGCGCGGCGGGCCGGGATGGGCGGGGAGCGGGCGACGCCGCGGACAGCGGCTGCGAGGGAAGTGGGAACCCGGGCGCGGCGCGCGGCGGAGCCAGGCGGGGCGGCCCCTGCGCCGGGGCGGGTCCGCGTCCCAGGCCGCGCCTCCCTCCCCCCCTCCCTCCCTCCTTCCCCTCCCGAAGATGGCCGCGCAGGCCCTGGGCCGGGGCTCCGGGTGCGGTCCAGTCCCCTGGCTCCAACACGCGGGTCACCTGCCGCTGCGCCACGGGGACGCGCGCTGCGAAGAGTGGAAAGTCTGAACGGGGTTGGCATGACTCCAGGGGCTGAGAAGGGACGGTCGCCTGGCTTGAGTGCCAAGAAGCTTCCTGATCTAGCGCGCCCTTTGGTTCTCCTCGGTGCAGAGGGCCAGCGCGCCCACGATTCATGAAATATCGCAGGGCTGGAGCTTGTTGGAGCGAATGGCGAGCCCTCCTCTGTAACCTAAATGAAGAGCTATCTTCTCGGCAACGAAGTGCTCCACGGCTGGCACTGGTATACAGCTTTGGTGCAGTTTGGGTTTTTTGTTTTTTGTGATTGATTGTTTTACCCCGTCAGAAGTTGAGAGCCTTCCTGAGCAGACAGTACAGCTCTGTTGTGGTTTATTTGATGCCATAGTTAAAACAAAACCGATACCAAGAAAGGCAGGCCAGCCCGCATCATAGGCTGATTCATTCCTTCCTTTATCCATCTGAATGCCTGGGTGCCACCCTGAGTTGGGCGCTGGATTATTAACGGTGGCAAACACTTTGGGTCCCTGTGGTCACAAAGACAATACCCTAGTGGGAAAGCTTGCTGTTAAGCAAAGAAGCCTGCTATTAAAGGAATCATTAAAAACGATGAGATGAGAACCTAACTCTCATGGGATCGGGATATAATTCGGAAAGGTTTTCATGAAGTGACTGGCCTCTGAGCTGAGACCTGGAAGGCGACAGTGACCAGAAATAGAGCAGCAAGCGCGCAGAGGTCTCTGCTGAAGGGAACACTGGCCTACCAGAGGAACAGGAGGAGTGCTGGTGTGGGTGAAGAGCAGAGAATTGGTGGGGGGGGGGATGTTATGGAAAATGGGGCTAAAGAAGGTGACAGGGGTTGTATCATTCAGGGGACTGTAGACCATCAAACATCTTTTGGCAAAGCCCACAAGGAAAACATGTTTCATGAAATAATTCTAATGCTTATGATAAGCATTGCAATTTCATGTCCATTCTATTTTACTTCACTTTAAAAAAAAAAAAAACCCTAGTGGTGACCCACAAAAATCGTTCCTACGGCCCACTGAATGGCTCACGGCCTGCAATTTGGGAAGAACGCTATAAATCATGTTGAGGATTTTGATTTCTAAGATGGTAATTTGGACAAAGGTGGTGATAAGCAGGGATGGGGCCCAGTGAGCTAAGCAGGCCAGGCCTTTTTCTTACACCTTGCCACATCGTCTACTTCCCCAGCCTGCCCCTTGAGGAACTGAGGACCTCTATGGAGACGTGTCTTCATGGCACAGGCATAGTTCATATCCTAAGGCATATTTGAAATAGGTTTCTCTGATTCCTGTGCCTGGCCTCTAGGTCACAGCACATCTACAAGTGAGTCAGTAGTGTGGGAGACTCATTTTCAAAAGAACATTCTTTGGAACTTAAATTCCTTACAGCTTTCAGTGCCTGAAAATGTTGACAAGGTTTGGGTCCTGAAGTGAAACCTAAATCTGTATATAAATTTTAAACAGAAGACACTTAGTGCGATGTCACGGGGGAGGCTAGATGTGAAATGTCCTTTGATCTGAGTGATGACCCCAATCGTCTGGTACCAGTAGCTCCATCAGATCATCTCATTTTTTTACACCTCATTCATATATTCTCATAGAAATCATGCCTCTCCTGTAATGACTGGGAGGATTATAGATTTGATAGGAATTTTTAGTGTTCATATTATTGTATAAGATGTTTCATAGATATTCCCCAATGTCAATTTATAGTGTCAACCATAAAGAACTGTATAATACAATTAAACAATTAGAAATAAATTATTTTCTGTATTCTTTGAACATATGTCTATTATGTTACTTTCCATGTTAGGTATTAATGACTCCTGTCTGTATCTTTTCTAGTCAATTCTGTACTGTGAGGGTAAGGGTAATTAGTGTTTCTTTAGCCTCTGTATCTCAGTGGCTTCCATAGAGTCTGGAGTGATTAGATGTAAAGCATGATGACTGTTCTTTGTTTGTTTTTGAGACAGATTCTTACTCAGTTGCCCTGGGTAGAGTGCCTTGATGCATCATAGCTCACAGCAACCTCAAACTTTTGGGCTTAAGTGATCCTCTTATCTCAACTGCTCAAGTAGCTGGGGCTATAAGCACCCACCACAATGTCCAGCCAGTTCTTCTATTTTTAGCACAGATGGAGTCTTGCTTTGCCCAGGTTGGTCTTGAACTGCTGAGCTCAGGCAATCTGCTTGCCTCAGCCTCCCAGAGTGCTAGGATTACAGGTGTGAGCCACTGTGCCTGGCTTGATTATGTGGTATTTTCACAAATGCAAAAAATATAACACAATCAAGTATTGGTCTTTATGATAATAGTATATAAAGGACTTAATTCACTATTTCTCGAAATTTCTTGATCCCTGCCTCCACCTTTGATAAGCATAAACATCTCTGCCTCCTCTCTCCCATCCACTGTGGCAGATTCTAGTTTTCTCCCAGCTCCCTGTCACTGATTGACACAAAAATACACTGAACATTTGCACAACCCACAGCCAGGATGGTTTCATCTACTTCATTTTCTTTAGTTTCAGTCAAGACAATAGAGGTTATTTTGGGGGGTTGGTTGATTAGTTTTTTGCTTACCTTCCAAGGATAAATTTTTATTAAACTTATTTACTTTTTACACATGTTCTCACCCCAAGAAGTTATGGAACAAACTACATAAAAGGTAGGAGTGTTCAATCAAATGATAGCATCTGCTTACTGCTCATGCTAGGGAGAGACTGTCTTCAGTAACATCTGCGTGGGCCATGTGCAAATGTCCATCAGCACTTACTGCTGTCTCTCCATTTGGTATCTCTCATCCCTTTTCTCCCCCACTGACTCTTTTTTCACAGGGAGAAGGCTTGAAACCAGATCTTCTCAGGTCTCTGCACTTACACCCAGTCAATTCTAACATCAGTCAATAGCCTTCAGCAGAGGCCTGAAGAGAAAAAGCAATGGCTGATGTGGAATAAAATGGCATTTGACATGCTCTCCTGTGGTTAGGTTGGTTCTGTCCCAATTGTCTAAAAATATGAGCCCAACTAGACACTGTTCCCCCTGCCTGCCTCAGTGCTCTGATGATAGCTGTGTCTTCTCCATCATACCTTCAACAAGCATGACTAGTTTTTATCCTGTCATCCCTTCTAATCCACTCTTCAGCAAGGGATTATTCCTAACATAAATCTGGTGATGTCACCCTACTCGGAGGCCTTTAGTCACTAGGCCTAAGTCACTAGTCAGTCATCTTAGGGTGCAGCCTCACTCCCTAGCTGACTCCATGATTCCTGAAACTGAGTCGCTCTGTCTCAGGCCTCATTTCTTACCACACCCATCTTGCCCCTCCATCCTGAACCCCAGCTCTTAGCAGCACCCTGCTTGTTGAAATTTCACGAAACCATACAAAGCTCTCTCTTGTCCTTGAAAATTTAGATCATAATCTGCTTACCTTGACCTGGAATTCTTAACACCCATTCCCATCCCTTTATTCCTTCCATCCAACCTTTTTATTTGCTATCTGGATAACCATTACTTCCTCCGTCACCCAGCTTCCTGACAAGCATGCCCTCACCCTTCACCACCTCCTGCCCCATTTGAGGTTAAGAGCTCCTTCTAATTGTACCTATTAAGCCCAGTATTTCCCCTATATCATAAATGCATCTTCATCCCTTAGACATAATCATAGGGCCTGTGATAAATGAAAAAGAAAACCCTCCTTCCATGAAAATTCATTTGGGTTTTCATTGGTCTAGTTCATTCATTCATTCTCAGAATGCTTTTTGAACATTTACCACAAGACAACAATGGTGTTAGATGCTGGGTATTGATGGGGAGTGAAGGTTGGCCCGGCTGCTGCTCTCACGGCTCTTATGCCATGAGGGCAACCAGAAGATCAAGCAGAAGTTAACTTACCCTTTTCAAGGCCCTATGCCTTTGACCAGGGAAGGGCAATGTAGGGGACACTTCATGAACCAGTGAGTTCCGTAACATTTAAGTATGCTGGATCCAGCATGAGACCGACACAGACCTTTGCGTTACAGAACTAGAAGTGCAGTCGGGAATACAGTCAAGGAATTACAGGGCCATGTGAGAAAGGTTCTGATAAGAGGGGTACTGTCTATTACAGTACAGAGAAGGATAACGCAGTCTAATCTGGGCTCTGGAAACACAATGGGAATAGTTACAAATTGTAATCATGAAATGTGTTGAAACACGCAAACTAGAATGATAATTACTGTTAGGACGCTGAAGCTGCTTCATTGGCTTTCCTCTTTGTAGATTCTCTAGCACTTGTAAGGAATTGACAAATGATGAAGAAGTTAATCTTATTTGGATTACCAGGAAATATCTAGAACCTGATGAGTAGCGTTTATTTGAGTTAAAAGGCCTAAGAATGACCAAACCAGAGCCTGTGGGCTTCAGCCTGCAATTAGGAGGCAGAAAGTAGTTTACTGAGTCAGGAGGGTTGTTGATGAAGAAGGAGCAAGAGGTTGAGTGATGATTACCTGATAAACAGTGGGCTGAGCTGTCTTCCTTCTGGCAAAGTTAAACTTTGGGTAACATTCAAAAGTCATATTACTTTAATGGATATAGGGATTCAGATTTGCAGGATAAAAAAGTTCTCAAGATCTGTTTCACAACAATGTGAAATACTGAACACTTAAAAATGGTTAAGATAGTAAGTTTTTTTTTTTTTTTTTGTAGAGACAGAGTCTCACTTTATCGCCCTGGGTAGAGTGCCGTGGCGTCACACTGCTTACAGCAACCTCCAGCTCTTGGGCTTAAGCGATTCTCTTGCCTCAGTCTCCCGAGTAGCTGGGAGCTT
>CAUYON010203402.1:0-70113 GCA_963573935.1 Arctocebus calabarensis | reverse complement strand
GGGTTCCGGATTTGCTGCACAAGTTGCCACGTTGGTCCTGACATCACATAGTAGATAGTCAGCCTCTGGAATCCATTGAAAGTAGAAGCAGCATCTACAGTGTAAGCATCCATATTTTCAAAGACGCCCACATGCATTTCTGGCAGGTCACAGCACTCAACTATCCAGTCAAGGCCATTGCATGTTGGTCCCCATATGCTGGATGAATAATACTTCTCATCTGGTTTAGGTCTCTTTTGCAGAAGAGGCTTTACATGAGCATGATCATAAAGTATGCAATTAAATGATCCATATACTCCATCACTGATGTAATACATAAAGGTTTGTTCACTGGACTCATCTTCATTGTCAGATACTATCTGTTCTTTTAATACATTTTTTTTTGTCAATGATATTAACTGCAAGTGTGAAGGCTATCTGCCTGGCTCAGCTATGATTTTCACTCCAGAGTCTGATGGAAAGTACTTGTCCAATGCTGGTTTGATTACATTGGTGACCTCTTCAAATCTAAGCTTCACATCCTCAGATTCAGGAAAGCCACCACCAATATCAAGTAGGTACATGCTGAAACCAACCTCAGCTCCCATATCAAAGACACAGGGGGCATCAGACATTGCCTGCATGAAGGTCTCAGGATCAATACGGCCACTTACTATGTGGAAGCTGACACCAATATTTAGTTCTTTTGTTCATTCCAAAGGAAGTCTGCTGGTTTTGAGGGTGGCACCAAATTTAACACTGAGTCAACAGACTGCTTTGAAATCACCAGTGGCAATCTGCAAAACCAACTTGGCCTTTGGATGTGCTCTGGTAACTTTCATCAACTCGACTTCACTGTCAAAAGTCATCATCTGGATCCCATTATTGGCAGCATACTTAATTTGATGAACTTATTTACAAGGATTTGCATAGATAATCCTCTCTGGAGGCACCCTGAAACTTTGCACCAATTTTATTTCAGTCTTGCTAGCAGTCAAATCCTGTCCCAATGGCAGTGAGTGTCTTCATTACATTTGACTGCATAAAAGGGAATGACACAAGGAAGAGCTTTTAGCCATCTTTGGTGTTTCTTCAGAACATCTCTGAGGTCTGCTACATAGAAGGCATCCTTATCATCAGAAGAGGAAACTTCACTGATTTTTTGATCCAGAATGTCCTTGGCAGTAAAAGCTTCATCAAGCAAGTGGCACTCAAACTCTTCATTACTAATGTTGTTCATGGTTTCTTGATGTTTCTTTGAAAAACTAAGAGATAGAATTCAAAGAAATACTTCCAGCTTTTCACAAAGGCAATTCTCCAGGAATTCTGAATCCTACTGCATGTGTCCTCCAAACAACAGTGGAAACGTTCTTAGAGCATCCAGGGACCGCAGGCCAGCCCCATGGAAAAGCCCAAAAGCTGGAGCCACAAGAGCACTCGGCCACCCCTGCCACACCTTGCAGCACCTGGCTCCCACCTCCAGAAGACACCAGCTGGCCCGAGGTGGTGCCGGAGGCCGGGGCAGCGACTTCAGGGGCTGACCTCTACATTTTCAATGTCAATAGAAAATGGGTTATGGAAAAATTGTATTTCTTGTTCATGGAGATGAAGCTCTTTAAATCTAAATTAAAACTCCTTTTGCAACTTTTCCAGTGAATCCACACATTTTGTTTGGGAATGCAACCAGTGGTTTTTCTGTAACAGATTTTGCAGCCTGGGATGAGTCCACTGCTAAACAGGACAGGCAGTGGAGGCAAAAACACCCAGTGGGCTGGATAAACGTCCTTGGCTGCATGTGGCCCGTGGGCTGTAGTTTGAGGACCCCTGCCTTAGAAGGTCATGGAAATAAAAACATCTTTCCCTGTATTTTCATCATTTTCTCTTCTATGTAGAATTTTGTGTTATGAAGATTAATTAAGCCTTAGGAGCTCTCACACTGGGGAGTTAGAGAAATCTGTAGAAAGAATTTGGGGAATCATGAGTCTTGACTGCCATGTGAAGATAAAATTAGCCCTTTTACACCGTGGTGTACTCTGTATTTGCTTCACCCACCCACTTCCATCATGATTTTGGTTGGTTTATCAACATATTTGGCATGTTGAAAAATGTCAAAATATTGATAAAAATATGTCCATGTTAAATATGGAATGAATAGTATAAATTTCATAAAATTCCATCAATTTTTATTTTAATAATCAAATGAGTTTTGACAGAAATAACTTTAATGAGTAATACCAATGGAGACAAATCTTAATTATCTGTTAGAACTTTTCTACCTTGCATATCATCTTATTGCCAAATTTAAAATAAAATACATCTTTGTTCTGGCTCCTCTGGCAATCTTAGTGAACCTGCTTTCAAAACTAAAATTAGTTTTTTTCTTATTTTTTTTGTCAGACACATACACAAAAAAAATACTACTAAAAATGATTTAATACATACCATATCACTTAAATTGCACTAAATAATTACATTCTTTAATTCAGGGAAATTAATTCTTGAATTGCTTTGTATTTAAATATGGTTTCTAGATGTCATTAGTAGCTTAGATACCTAGTTTCCAAACCACAAAATCATATGAAGCTACACTTTATAAACTAGTCAATGTTCCAATTTATTCTAAATAGAATACAGTCAGCTTCTGCCATACGGAGTAATCAGTATTACTGTTTTCTTTTGTTTTTCTGCTTTCTACCTCTTTACCTTTACTTTAGTTCCATAGACTTTCAGCTTCCCTCTCTTGTGTTTCAAGTGGTAAGTATTGATTGAAAGTTGCCCCAAATAGTAAAGCAGTGCATTCTGTGAGCAAAAGAAACAAACTGTTTGGCTCCTATTTTCATATAAATATTGCCTGATACAAATTTTTGATGTAACTCCTTTTGGTTTAATGGCGGTTGCAGTTGTTGGAGTTGAAGCACAATAGAGTCTACTGTTCCCAAACCTGGCAACTTCTATACAAAAAGGGCTGGTATATTATTGTCTGTGTTCTAGACAATAAGGTCTTAGTCCAAAGAGATTTTAATGATGTTCACCCAAGGATGTTTCTAAAGGCTCTAGTTTTACGGCCCCACTAAGTAAAAAATGTTAGCTTCTGCCGAGGAACCTTTGAAAGACTTTCTTACTGGAACATTATAAGGCGAGTCCAATGGATATGCATGATTACTGAAATGAAAAATGTAAAAATAGATGGGAGAATAGCCATTAATTTCTTCCAGGAAAATTTACTCATGAGAAACTTTACTTATCTTGTTCTGATTTTAAGGTAAATCTACAAGCATTATTATTACAGAAGAATGTTTTAGCCAATCCTTTCATAATAAAGACATCTAATTAAACTGTCCTCCAACTCCTACCCTTTCCTTTGCTATGATTAAACACACTTTATAATTATTGCCAATGGTGTCAATTATTTTTTCCCCACAGAAAGTGGTTGGCGTGTCTTCAAAAGGATTTTGTCCAATTTTATTTTTATAACTGAGGGAATCGGTGTGGTAAGATCCTACTGTGAAATTGAATGTAACAGAATTTCTTGTATCCATTATAAGCTGGGATGAGAATTTTTAAAAATAAAATCTTAGGGAGAAAATGCTACCAGTGACCAGATTTCAGTGTTAAGTCTAGTGTTTCTCTATTTCCCCCTTAATGACCCTCATTAATTCATAAAGTAAAAGAAAATCATCTTTGAAAGGAATAAATTGTGGTCATGCCACAATAAAACTTTCAATCTTATCTCTTTTTCCTTTATATAAACTCAAATTGAATGTGATTTTTCTGCATATGTACAAATACTGAAGCTAGAATGTTAATTTTAATGACTTGTACATGAAAGTTAAATATTCAGTAACCTAATAAATTCTGTCTGCTGGATCAATAAATGTGGACTGAGTCCCTGTTCCAATAAGGTACAGGTGTTAGTGATAAAATCAGAATCGTTACAGATGAAGATTGGCAGAGAAGACAGGGCCCACCTGTCTTAAATTAGATCAGTGACGGGCGATGTGCACGGGGGAACATCAACCTCAGGAGCTGAGACTCTTCTAGACAGGAACCACTTGGAGATGGTCTGGTATTTACTGTGGTTACAAAACGGAGACAGAACAACTCCAGAGGGCTCACAAAACACTGACGTCCGTGAAGGTCAAGTCCAGACATCTATTTCAGAAAATACACAGTGAAAACACAAGTATACGCCCCTCAGAAACGACTCTTCCAAATGTTCAGGTGAGGAGTGTTGGAAAGAAAGTTCAACTCATGTGAAAACCTGGAGTGAGACGAGAAGTCATGTGCCACCATTTCCCACAGGCTCAACTGACTTCTACAAAGTAGAAGATTTTAAATGCTTAGAATAATCCCACTTTTCTTGCCCTTGAATTGTTCTTTGTAACATGTACCCCTTACTCAGTTCCAGTGAAGTTACCTAGAATCTACAGAAAGATTAGCAACTCTGTAACAGCTTCTTATAACCTCTGAAAACTTCCAAATGTGTGCTTATTTACTCAAGTAGCATTTAAATTCTGTATTCTAATAATTTGACTTCAAAGCATCACTTCTGCTGTGTGATTCATTGCAGTGGTTATGAACAGTGAGTGCCCATGAGACGGTTTAGCAAAATATCCATCAGAGCCTTTACCTGACCATCTATTTAGTTTTTAACTATATTCTCTGGATTGTCAGGAAGTGAAATGTACTTTTGTTGTGTAACACTGATCTTGCATCCTGAAACCATGATGAACCCTTTTATTAATTCTAATACATTTTTAGTGAATTTGTTAGGATTTTTTGTGTGTACAGAGTCCTGAATCCTGTCATCTCCAAATAAAGATAGCTTTACTTTTTCCTTTATAATCAGGACATCTTTTATTTTATTTTCTTGCCTAATTTCACTGCTGAAATCTCCAGTACAATGCTGCATAGAAGCAATGAATATTAACATCCTTACTTTTTTCCTGATCATACGAAGAAAGCATTTAGTCTTTCACAATTAAAGCTGATACTATATTTTTTATAGATATTAGTTATCAGATTTAGGAATCTTTCTTCTATTCTCTGAAGGGAGCTTTTATCATGAAAAGATATTAGATTTTGTCAAATAATTTTTCTGTATCAACAGATAAACGATTATGTTTCTTTTGCCCTTATTTCTATTGATATAGTATATTGCATTAATTAATCTTGATGTTAAACCCACCCTGTATTCCTGGTAAAAATACCACTTGGCCATGGTGTGTAATTGTTTTTGCATGTTTCTGTATTTAGTTTGCTATTATTTTGTTAAGGGTTTTGAGCAGTCTGTATTCAAAAGAGATATTTGTCTATAGTTTTCTTTTCTTTGGATGGCCTTGCCTGGTTTTTGGTAGCAGATGTCACTTCTTTTTTAAATAAACCTTCACAGAAAATATGGGTCTTGCAGGTTCCTTTAAATAATAAGATAAAGAGATTTGACAGGCCTGGAAATAAAAAAGTGACATGCAACTGTTCATGTTTTAACTCCGTGTAGAATCCATTAGAGTAAATGGGCTTTCTACACATCACCATCTATTACTTGGTACATGTCCGCCCTCCTTTCCACCAGGATACCTGTAGTAAGCTGGAATATGGAAAAACAGCTTTAAGGGGAGAAGTGGGTAACAGAAACCAAATCTTGAACAAAACATTTCCTGGGCAAGTGGAAATTACTTACCATTTGAATGTGTAGATTAGCATAAAAATTCATTTCCTTGCTCTTTCCTTTTTCCTCTCTTTCCTTCCTCGTTATTTCAAAAAAATAGCAGCAGAATACTTCCATAATGAGATCATAACCAGACCATTTTCATGTTGGTTGAAAATATTTTCATCCTTTTTTTGAAATATGTAATTAGGCAAAATATACTTCTCACAATTTCTCTGTCATGGATTTTTAAATGGAGTTGTCTTACTAATGTGCATTGCAGAGGATCTTAATAGGTAACACTGTAATTGTTGTAAACATTAATAATAGATTGGAATAATGCTTAAAATGGGCTGTGCTAATGTCTCTAAGAGCAGCTGTGTGAGGACAAGCATTGCTCTTACAAGATTCTCTCTAATTTGCCCTTCAGACGAGAAAGTACCTTCTCCGAGAGGATAAGAGAGCCATCTTTTCTCATGAGGCCTTTATAAGGGATCAATGCAGTCTTTACCAACTAGCCAAGATAAGAACATATGAAATTATACTTACGAAGGAATGTATGCTTGAAGACCAGGTAAAAGTCAAAATCAAGAAAAGAAATAGTTTTTTAAATGCTTTTATGTTTGCCCACCTTAGTAAGTGCTAAATAATTGCTAACCAGTTAGCATGGATAGAAAGTGTTCATCCACTTACAGTCCAGCTTTGCCATTCTCACTGACATTATTTTAGCTAAACCCAAATATCAAAAAAGCGAGATGTTTAAGTGCATTCAGACCACATTGTTGATGTCTGAACCTAACATAAAATTAACATGTTAAGATTTAAAAGATGTTCAGATTATAGTCCCAATTTTTTGCCTTTAGTCCACATCCTGAGTCCCAGAAGAATATAATAAAACCAATTAAATATGCAACATTTTTAGGATTAAAACTGAGTTGAGAGAGAGAGAAAGGGAATTTGGGTAGGAAAGTAGATCTCTTTCATGAGCTGGAATGCGTAAACATTACTACCTTGTCAGAATACAATATTAAGCACTGGCTAAAATTAACAAATGATACATAAAGTGATATTGGTTTGAATCCAGTAGAAGTTGGTTTTAATTGTCACAAATTATTTATTTTGATTTTGATTCTTTGTCAAGTTAGTTTGAAGGGTTTTATAGACAGCATTTTTGTGTATATTTTGGCCAGAAATAAAAGCTCCAGCAGTTAATTATTTGAATGCCTAAATATCTTTCTGGAATTTGTGGAGTAAAAACCTGACCCTAAGTATTGTAAGTGTTCTTTAAGCTTAATTAGTGGGATTTAGAATTTCATTTAGAGACTTGACATGAACATTTAATTAATTTTTAAAATCTGACCTTATCCATAGCAAAAGAACATTGGTTCAAAGTGAAAAATATTTTCAACCACAGAGTGCTTCGCTTGTCCTCGGCAAATTGGGTCTTTAAAAGGCAATCTTCATAATGAGCTTCTGCTATTTGAGTTAAACCATCATTTTTCCTTCAGTTAGAAATCACATTGATTACACAGAATTGGTATTTTGTAATGTCTCTGAGCAGCGTTCCTGTCTCTCTGACAGCCGCTTGTCTTAGGCTTCATGGCATTGCTGAGCTGTATTGATTCACCTGGCAGCTTGTCTTGGGGACCCTCTGACTCTCACAGTTGAGGTCTTAATTTACTCCTCTGGGGCCTTTCTGGCCTCAAGCACAGAGCATCAGGGGACGTCAGGGCCCAGCCTCGGGGCTGGCTCTCCTTTGTCCTGGCTCAGCTCAGACCTCCTACCCAGTTTCAGAGGCCTGGCCTTGACATCTTCTTTCATGACCCTAGGACAGATTCTTTGCTGTAGTGTCTGAGCTTTGTCCTCAGTCCCAGGACACTGCAGGAACCCAAGGACCATCTGTGTGTCCTGTGGCTGGTTGCCACTTGCTCTTGCCCCATCTCTAGGCACTGACCCCCCCCCCAGCTCTCTATCCTCTGTCTTCTTCTGTTTTCATTTAAAAAGTCACAATTATAAGAGAGACTCTACCTAAAAAATGCAAACATTGTAACCTAATTCTTTGTATCCTCAAATTAACCTGAAACAATACAAAATAAGGACAAAAATAAATAAAAATAAAACATAAGTCACAGCAAGCATCAGGTGAGTTTGGAAGCTATTGTTAAAGGTTCAATGGCCTCAGGAAAGGGGTGCATTGAGAAGCGGCCACTTTCTGCTGTCTCCCTGGCAGCTTCTCCCTCCCACCCCTCCTTTTTTTGCCTCTTCCTGTTTCCTTTACTAAGTAGACACCAAAACTACTTCCTCATTCCATTCAGGGGGTCTCTTGTCTGACCCCCTGATCTGATCAACATTCAAATCTTGGTTAGAGGGGCCCCTGTCAAACAGAAGTTAAGGCACCCCCTAAGAAAGCCAGAGCACCCCCAAAGAGCTCTGCTTTGAATCTTAGCCATGTCCCTTCACCTGCCTCTGCCCTTCATTTTGTTATCAGCACAAGGAAACTTCGTATCTGCTGATTGTGTGTGTGGGTTCAGGTTGTTGTAACTGAGACCACCCATAAAAATATGGACCTCCACTTTGGGTACAAATCAGAGGTGATTTTATTTACTCCTGCACAGAGGGGCCGCTGCAAAAAGGCAGACGGCCCAAATCAGATGGTCATTTATTACATCTGTACAGACAGACCACTGCCCCAAAGGGCAAATGGCCAAATCAAGTCGTTACATCTGCATAGATGGACCACTGCCCCCCAAAAGGCAAAATGGCCCCGAAGAGAAATGCAGGCAGTCTTTTATACCTTTTTGTGCTGATGCAGCAAAGCAAGCATGTACAAAAGCAAAAAGGCGGGTTACAAGGCGGAGTCACAGTCAGGTAGTTGGCTCAGGGTGGGTAACTCAGTAACCATGGGGACAACTTGGAAAGCCCAGTACCTGGGAAACTCAATTTCCTGGGAATCTCTGCTTGAGTGAGTTTTTACCATTGTTTAGCTGGCTAGGGAGGTTGAGGTAAGTAGTTTCTCATCATTGTGTTTGGGCATTGCTAGGGAGTCAGGGAACTCAGAGAACTTCCTTGTCAGAAACCTGTTCTCAGAATTAAACCAAAAAGGGGGATTTGAGACAGACAGAGACTCAGGCTGAAACAGTTAGGGGCCTTTAGGGGTCTTCTTGCCCGTTAGTTACTACAAGGTGTGTGTCTGTGTGGAACACGGCCCGTGTGTGGTGTGACCCACGACTTTATACCTTACACTCACATTGTTTCTACCCATGTTCCTGCATGTAACTAAGGTTTCCTCATCTTTACCATACACAATTCTCTGTTGAAATCCAGGGGTGTGCCCAGGACTGGGCAGGTGGAGCTCTCAGACCCGTCAAACAGGGCTACAACTTGGACCTTCAATATCAGTGTTTCTGTTGGAGAAATGGAATAAAAATGGGGAGGATCTTGACCCACCACCTTGCCCCGCTGTGGGATCACTGAGAAGAAGAGGATTCTACCTCAGTCAGAAAGCTGAAGTTGACCCTGAGGCATTAACCACTGGAGGCCGTTGACCAAGCCAGTCCTTACATCCGGCAGGGAGGGCCCAGTTCTGTATAACACGTCTGTGCACCTTTCCCCTGAACATTAGAACCCTGCTGGGAAGGCCCAGTCCTGTATAACACGTCTGCTCACTCTCCCCCTGAATGTTAGAACCCCTCCGGGAAGGCCCAGTCCTGTATAACACGTCTGCTCACTCTCCCCCTGAATGTTAGAACCCTGCCGGGGAGGCCCAGTCCTGTATAACACGTCTGTGCACCTTTCCCCTGAATGTTAGAACCCCTCCGGGAAGGCCCAGTCCTGTATAACATGTCTGCTCACTCTCCCTCTGAATGTTAGAACCTCCCACACGGGGTCTACAGGGCTCTAAACCTCCTCAAGGATCTGGCTTACCACCCAGGACTGAATTAGATCATGAAGAAATTCAGATGAATTATCTAATCATTAGTTTGATGTCATCTGTAATTCTCTTATTATTCTCTCATGCTTTAGATATTAATATTTCTCAATTATGACATTCACATTACATTCATCTCAAGAGCTTTCTAAAAAACACCAGCACCCACCCTGTACTGTGACTAATTAAATCAAGTCCCTGCACCTGAAGGCAGGAGCCAGGTATTGATAATATTTTATAGCCCCCAAGTGCGTCTGATGTGTGTCCAGCCAGAAGGTCTTCCATGTCTGCTTCAGCTTCCAACCTGTTATGACCTTGACTTTCAACATAAGGGGAGAAGCACTCCTGGTGTGCAGGAGGCCCTTACCTCAGCATCCTCCTCCCCTTCCTCCCCAGGTCCTAAGGATGGGGCAGGCACAGAGAGGGCTTCCCACGCTTCAGGCGCTACACAGTTTGCATAGGGGATACGGCAAGTTAAGTAGCTGTCACCAGGACTCAAAGCTTCTCCATCATTGATCTCAATATTGGTACCTTGGTGATGTGGACTGAAACTGACAGCCCGTCATCCCAGATCTGCATAGAATCTAGCTAATGATGTTGGTCGCAGATGCAGGCAGACCTCCTGAATCCCCGTCTCAGGGGCTGGACCTGGGCAGTCCATCCTGACGCTGCCCCCGTGTGGCCCCCCAGTCACAGCGTGTGTGAAGCCCCCTGCTGTGCCCAGGGCTCCCCCCAGCCCCGTCTCCCTTCTCAGACCCCCACCCCCAGCCCGCCTCGTTCAGCTTCTCACCTCTAGGGCAGCTCTCAGGGGAGTGGGCAGCGAGGGGGTAATAGACATTTAGGGGTGACCTGTGTGCTCTGGACACCTCAAGTTGTCAAAATAAGTGAGAGAAGTTTTAACGTGATTATTCTGCCATTCCTTAGTGATAACCCAGGAAACTGAAAGGCAAATGTCAACCCTGCACTTAAACACTAACTTCTGAGGCGCTTTTAGAATCCTGAAATCTCTGTGTATTCATTCAATAAGCTGATTGACGTCCTGCTTTCTTCTGGGAAAATAAAAGTCAAGGATGAGGGTAACATTCGTCACATAGCACCACAGACAGCTCACGTCAGATGAAATATTTCTGATTGTATATGAAGCACATTGTGCCCTATGATTGCACCAATGTACACAATTATGATTTAATAAAATTATTTAAAAAAAAAAAAAAAGAAGAAGGGGATGTTTATCCTGGGGTTTGCCCAGTGTACTTCATGCCAGGAGCAGAGCCTTCCCTGAGCCAGACGTGGGAGGTGAGAGGGGCCCTGGGTGGAGGTCTGGGGGCTGGTGAGACAGATGCCTGCTGGGGAAGGCAAAGGACATGCAGAGCACGTCAGTTTAGAGCAGCACAGGAATCTGGACAGGGTGGGACATTTAAATCAGCTGGATTGTGGGTACAGGGACAGGAGGTGGAGCTCAGAAGTAGGACAGTCAGATGGAATATTTCCCTTAACACACGTACTTGGGATTTAGGTACATGGACAGATTTGATCCAAAGGGAAGAAGCTGAGTTCTGTTTTGCACATACCGAGTTCCAGTTGCATGTGAGCGGTCTGAGAGTTGTTTGGAAATCCTTCTCTGAAGCCAGAAAGAAAGGGTTAGGCCAGTCTTAAAGATCCCAGACTGCCTTGGAGCCATAGGAATGGATGAGATCACCACTGAGGAAAGCATGAAAAAACTAGCTACCAGACAGCTTGGGATATCATAATTTCAAGTTCATAATTGGTATAATATAGCAACTCAGAAAAAAATGACAACTTAGCTCTCTTATTCCATCCAGTATGCAACTCTTTTTGTCTTTTACATTAATGATGTGTAAAAGTGCTTTGCACAGATGTTTCTCCACCATCCCAGCCCACACTTACCGGACCAGACACAGTGTGAATTTCACTATTGTGGGCGAGCAGGTAATTTAGACTCTGGATTCCTGCCTAGCGACTGTCAGAGAAGGGCTGCCAGTGTTACCAATTGGATAGTTACTTTGTAATTTAGAAGCAATAAATCCTGAGGCTAGTAATTCCCCTTCAGAACCTTAAATCCTCTCCTTAACAGAAGGACTTTCAGTCTGGAGTTAGCCGTAAGCCCGTGGGGCTAGGTGAGAGTTTGGAAAGAATACTCAGAGGACTGTATTGATTGCACGCTTGTTTTAAATATAATTTCATTTATATTCACAGGAAATGTAGTGGCAAATTTCTTTTAGGCTATCAACTTATGATTTAGAGTACTTAAAAAAGTACTTCATTTTGTTTTCCAGTGAGGCAATAAGGGCTGCTGTAAACGAAATATTTCCCTCCTGGCTTACACGTGGCAAATACTGACACAGCCAGGGAGCTTGGTGATTCTGGACAAAAGTGGAATTTGTTGTCTAAAAGCTAAACAGTTGCAAGAGAATAAAAATAGCAAATTCTCCTGCAATGAGCTCTGAGGGTCAGGCAGTGTCCAAGCACACACACACACAACCCCACACAGTGGCCCAGCCCTGGGAGCTGGACACCAGGGAGAAGGAGACTCAGAGATGTGAGTAACCTGCTCTGACCACGTACACCCTAAGTGCTCCAGCTGGGGTCTAACTTGGGCCAGGATCCACACGCTGAGCCATGTGCTCTGCCTGAGTACCTGCTGTGTACCCATCTCTGCTCTGGAAGGCACTGAGATCAGAGAGACCAAGACAGGTATGTCCCTGCAGCCTGGAACTCTCTGGAACTTATGTGCACAGGGTGTGTGGTTGAAAATAATACATTGTCGTTAAAGAATGTTGCATGTAATTTAAGATGAGGAAAGCTTAAACTGGCTTACACTGGGAAAACTAAGTCATTCGTCAAATCTAACAACTGAGATGATTAAAATCTCCTGTTCAGTTATCTACTAGTCAGGAAGACCTGCTTTCTTCTTTGAATTCCCCTTTGCTGTAATGCTGAGCTCCCAATGCCAAGACCAATTTGATTCATTTTCTCATCTCCACGTTAAGGGAGAAAAACTTTGGTAACATGTTAGCTGTCTGCTGCTTTGGGATAATGACCATCTGAATTGATGAACTTTATATAATGATCTGTTGCTATGGCGACACGCTGCCCAGTGAGTGGAAGCAGATATTTCATCATTACCTCACGGATAATGCTAGGAACAGTAACAGATGCAAACACAAAAGATTTTCTTTTACTCTGCAGGAACTCTGAATCAATGAGAATGCTTTTCTGATAAACCAGCAGAGAATCAGATAGAGCCCAATGCATGATTGGAAATTAAGTAATTTAGTGTTCCAGGTGAGTGGCCTTGGCGTCCACATGTTCCTCCAGCGTTGTCACAGGTCGCCGTTGTCAGGTCTCTTTCACAGGTTTAATTTTGGTACTGGATTCAGCACATGAAAATTCCCTTAATACATAATAAAAGCTGAACAAGTAATAAAAGAAGAAGGAAATCCAGGAGAGAGTTCACTGTCCTCTGCTTTGCAACAATTCCTTTGTTTTTACTTCATACTTTCCTGAACTGTTTAACTTTTCTTTGTTGGTATCTACTTTTGTTGTTTTTGTACAAAACAAAAATATTTATACCCATCAAACATGGTGCAACTTCACCTGTTAAATTTTTTATTACACGTCAGAGGAAATAGGAATTTATCCTGTGTTATATGGAACTGTTTTTTGATGCTGTTCTTAAGACAAATTAATGTCTCTGAGTCATTCCTCATTGCTCAGTGTTCTCAGCATATCAGAGGTTAACCCATTAGCCGCATGAGACACAATGACTGCTATGAACTTTTTTGTTCTTGTTCAAGTTGTAATCATTTGCCAAAGCCTGTCTGATCTTTGCAAGTATGAAAAAATGAGCATTGTTCTCCTTCGTCATGATAGAAAATGTGATTTGGGTTCCCTCTGTTTCTTTTCCCTTCTCTGTCTATCCTCTCCTCCTTGTTTCCCGTTTTTCTTTCTTCCTGAGAAATATTCATTATCATACTTTTTTGAAGTATTGATGGTACTAAAATTCTAGAAATTCTCCAAGGTAAAAGTCATTATAATCAGAGGATTTTTCCTCCGATACTTGAAAGTTTCTTCTCGAGCACTCACTTCATTCTTTCTGATTTTTCCCCAAATATCTCAGAGGCATTACCAAAAAGTCATAAGCAGTAGCACCATTCATATGATATTATTATATAAGGTTTATCAAAATGCTTCAATTTTGCAAAACGTTATGTATCCTGTGTTCTCCATGAAAGTTTTCTAGATCGGAATCATATATATAGGTGGTTGAATGAAATAAATTGGAGTATTTGAAAAGAATAGACTGTTAGTATTATGAGTCTTATGATCCTGCAAGGTAAAAACATCAAATTTAACATATGTATAACACCTTTGTATAATAAAAGTCGAAAAATACTTTGAGGTCTAGTTGGGAAATTGCTCTGAAAAAAATATCTGGATGATAAAATTTATTATTTATATTTCCTGCTTTTGATACAGAGATCTTATACTACTTTGCTAGGGTTTCCATAACAAAGTGCCACAGATATGATAGCTTAGACAATAAAAATTTACTTTTCATAGCCCTGAAGGCTAGCAGTCCAAGGGCAATGTGACAATGTGTCAGATGTTTGGTTTCTCCTAATACCTCTCTCCTTGGCTTGCAGATGGTTCCTTCTATGTTTTTACATTGCCCTTCCTCTGTGCCTGTGTATGTTTGTATTCTAAGCTCTTCTTATAAGGATATGACCCAATTATCCACACTTCACACCCCCTTAAGGATCCACACTTAAGGCCCCATTTCACCTTAATTAACACTGTAAAGACCCCCCTCTCCAAACACAGTCACGTGCTGTGGTGCCAAGGGCCAGGACTTTCACATATGACTTTCGGGAAGATACAATTGCACTCATAACAGTCTCTCATTATACAGGGTGTCATAAAGTTCATGTGCAATTATGGACACCCCGATGGCATATTCTCATACCAAAGGAGTGATTGTTAAACTCACACTCACTTAAATTGACCATTACTGTCAAGATGCAAAATAGAATTTTGTTCAAACCGTTAAATCCGGGTTAGCCACTTAAGCATTGAAAATTAGAATATATCAGATATTTTTCCTGAAAACCAAAAATATGGTCAATTTCAGCCACTAATAATTGAATTATTAGAGTTCACATTATATATAGACATAACAATTTAATGGCTTTATTTTTATGGTCAATTTTATTGTTTAAGCAAATCTTTTGTAACCTTAAATGTTCACTTTTTTTCTCCAGAATCAACTCAAATAGAAGAGTTTTTCCGTCAGCTTGTTCTTATTTGCTTCATGAGTTCATAGTAATGGGATCCTGGAGCCTGAGAGGCTAGTCACATCTGATCTGGGCTGGATACCTCTTAAACCTTAGTTTTTTGTGTAGCGAATGATGTGATAAAATAAGCACATGTCTGGAAATACAGTTCTACGTTCATCTTGAGTAGCAACTGCTATTTAATGTACCAGTTTATTCATTTACCTGCCTGTTTAGAGCTCATCAGTTACATGTACCTATGTACTCCTACATGTACTCCTGAGGCCCTATTATAGAGACTGCATATCACACATTTTATATTTTCAAAACAAAAAATACCTTCCAAAATTCAAAAACCAGAACTTGATCCATATAAATAGAATCTAAATTCTGTCCCAATGGTCTGGCCTTAGGAACTGGACCCTTCCTTTCCTCAACTATAAAATTCTAAATATTGTTCTAGGTCATTTTGAACACTAATGTTCATAATGTCCACTGACTGGTTGAAAGTTTAATGTAGAAATATAATGGGGGAAGATGGTTTGCATTTAGAGATGGCCACAACCAATGGGGCTACTCATTGTCTCCCCCAAGAATTTACATTGCTGGATGAAGAAAATTGACATTTCTTATATTGAGGGGGAAAAGATGGTTTATATTTTCTATAATTTTTATTTGTACATCATGCTGCATACTTGTCCTTTCCTTATTAGCTTAATTTAGGGATCAATATATCAGGGTTGTTTTCTTCCTTGGTTTGCATTGGCTTTAATATGTGTGTCATTCAGGCTCTGCATGATTAAATAAACCACAGGGCCACACTGTTTCTGTTTGGGAGGTCAGTCGGGGCCATTAAGAAAATGATACAGAAGCTATACTCCAAAGGAAAGTAGGGACCAACCTGACCTCTAGGCAAATGGAAAGCCCTATAAAACGAACAAACCAAAATATAGAGAGAGTATTCGGTAATAGTTGTGCTTGTTCTGAGTCAATCAGTGAGGTTCTGAAGTGATCTGACAATAACTGCATTCAGCCTCCCAGGGCCTCTGTCACCTCCTGTAGGCAGTTTGCCAGAGGTAAGGCCAGGTGCCACGTTAGGAGCTAAGAGACCCGATTCCATTCTTGTGGCTGAGCTCTCTGCTGTGTAGCCGTGAGCTGTTAATTTAACCTTGTTCAATCTCCATCATCTCACCTGAAAGAGGAGGGCGTTGGCCCAGTGAAGGGATTTGTAAACATTTGTAGAGAAGGAACCCAACTCTTTCTTCAAAGGAAATAATATGATGAGGGTCAATATGTGAAACGCACGGAAGTGAAGTTTGTCCTACTGTGGGTTTGGCTTTGTCTCCTGTTCTGGGTTTGCGGGGTGGGTAGGGGTTGGGCATCTGGCTTTACAGGGCAGCACGGGGCTGCCTCAGCCTAATCCCTAGTGTCCAATGCCATAGCCACAGGTTCTTGAGATGTGGCCAGTCTACATTGAAATGAGCTAAGTATGAAATATGCTCAGACTTAATAAAAGACAAAAGGCAAAATATCTCATTGAAAATCATATATTGATTCTACATTGAAATATTACATATCATGTATGTATTGGGTTAATTAAAAATATATAGTTAATTTACCCATTTCTAGTCCCCCCGCTTAGTCAATGTGGCTACTAGAAACATTTTAAATCACTTAGTGTGAATTATAATGTATGTTCACTGGACAATACTGGTGTAGATAATCTCCTTTGGCTCCCACCTGCTCACACGGTGCATGGAGGTTTCCTGGGCATTTTAATCCATGTTGGCTTCTTCCCCATCCCACACACAAGTTGCTCTGTTCCCATGAAGAGGGTTAGGAATTGGTCCTGGCAGCTTTACCTACTACTACATTCTGCTCTACGAACAGTATTTAATTCTAAGCCTATTATTATTATTTTTTTTTTTTTTACATTTCCTCCTGGAGAACACATTTTTTCTTTTCAGTTATTCTTCCCATAGTGTGTGCTTAGCAACTCCTTTGTTCCAGGACATGAACACCTTCCCCTATGGGCGAGAGGTGGTGAAATGATCTTCCGTGTTTCATGGATCATTTCTTGTGGCTGGGATTCTTTCAGGGGAATTTCTCCTTCTCCTTTTCAAGTTATATTCAAGTCTTTTAATAAGTATTACATAAATATTTCTTCCCCAGTAGTCACATTTAAAACTGAATTTACTACTGTTTTATGTGCAAACTTTACCTTTTAAACTGTTTTCATTTATTTTCTTTTTAGTTTGGTCATTTTCTCAACAGCTCAGGCTGCTGGGGTGGAGAGGCCTCTGTTACTATAGTCTTCCAGTTTCCACTTTTTCTACCACCACTCCAGGTCTGCCTCGACTTCAGTGGTCACCAGCAAAACCCAATATTAAGGATAGTTTAGACGCATGAGCTGTGATCTGTGCCTTGGAGCTTCCTTCTCTCTTCCGTGTTCAGGGCTGGCCTAGTGACAGCGCTCTGCCTGGTCCTTAGTCTTTAAGTAGTCCATTTTCCTTATGCCCAGAAATACTAATGTTTAAAGGTACACATGACTTCCAGTCATCCATAGCTATTCAAATTGGTCTTTGCATGTCCCCATCTTTGAGCAGATGATGTAAGAGAGCAGGGAGGCTTGTCACTGTTGGCCTGAGAGTGATGGGTCTTCCCTCTGAGCGGAGCGAGGTGCAGTGGCCAGGAGAGCCTGTCGTCTTCCGAGGTGATGCGCCCACTTGACCTCCAGAAAGGCAGCAGATGGTACTTCCGGTGGTCCAGAATGCTAACTTCCTCCTTACCCTCTAACTGGGTTAGTTTTATGATTTCTAGAAGAGGTCATGGAATAAAAAGAAAATGTAAACAATCTAAGTCCAGCTACCTCTTCTTCTTCTTCCATGTTGGGCTGCTTATAATTAATGTTTGCTTTGGAGTTTGTTGCTATAATGTTTTATCCCTATTCACCAACACTGGAGCAAAAAGTAATTTCATGTCTGATGCTCTTACAAAATTTTGGAAGTACAGCTCATGGGAAGCCTGAGTCAGTTCTACTCTCTGAAAAGCAGGGTCCTCTTCTGTGACGTAGGAGACTCGTTCATTAGGACATATCTCCACTAGCTCGCTGAGATGATCACCTGAGATGCAACATAACAGGGCTGTCAGAGTTGGCAAATACAAATACAAGATACTCATTTAAATTTGAATTTCAGATAAACCAAGATGGATATTGAATGAGACATCTGAATCCTAAAAAATTATTCTGTTTTATCTGAAATTAAAATTTAAGTGGACATCCTACATTTAATTTGGCAACCCTAGGATATAAACATCTTAGCTGTTTTTCTAAGATGACACACACACATTTTCCAGTATAATATTTAATGATATTTTCATGTAATTATGATTCATGTCTTTTGAACAACTACACTGTCAGCTTTGATCAGTCTTAAAAGTCACCTGTAGCCTTGCCTCTATCGTGATGAAGAATGAGACTTTTCCATTTATGAGATAAGCTACAAATACTTGACATGCAAATGTGTGTCCGTGACGTAATTAGCAGTGGACATTTCACCAACAGGCATCTGTGAGTGTCAGCTCCTAAGCAGCGTCCTCTCTGCGTGCCCTTGGGTGCCAGTTCTATGATTCCACCTGGCTTTTTCCTCCTCTCTCCTTTGCAACTGGTAGGAAGTGTCAAATTTTTCATGTTTTTATTTTTTGCTGATCTCAGAATGTTAAAGAATGACTAAGGCCTTATGTATTTCTGGCATATATATTTTTTTTTCTTGTGAATGATGTTGATGAGAGTATTGAATTTCAGGTGTGTAGCAAAGTGCATATGGCTTTATTTCCTATGGCAAGTCTTCAGAGTCAGTATTATTGGATGAAACTAATTACAGTAATTTTTTTTTTCTTTTTGTTGAGACAGAGTTTCACTTTGTCACCCTTGGTAGAGTGCCATGGCATCAGAGCTCACAGCAACCTCAAACTCTTGGGCTCCAGCGATTCTCATACCAAGTAGCGTGACTACAGGCACCTGCCACAATGCCCAGCTATTTAGAGACGAGGTCTCGCTCTGGCTCAGGCTAGTCGCAAACCTGTGAGCTCAGACAGTCTGCCTGCCCCAGCCTCCCAGAGTACTAGGATTATGGGTGTGAGCCACTGTACTCGGCCTACAATAATTTTCTTTATTCATATTTAGTTCATGATGCTTTGGATTGAAATCCATCCCTGTTAGGGAAATATTTGTTTCTTGTTTTATCTTCATGCTGACATATCATAACTCTAGCTAAAGATCATGATGGGAAAAGTATTACTACAACACTTTTTAGTAAGCACAGGAGCAACATTCCCATTCCAGGATGACGGCTCTTCCCTCCCTCCATCCTCCTCTATTGATAAGTCTTTCCCCAGCAAGTATTTGTGAAGCACCCCATCTCTACCAGCCCTAACAGTAGCCACTAGCCTATAGCAGAGGACTAAGCTGACATAATTCCTGCTCCCATGGAGCTTAAGATCAAGTGTGAAAACCACAAAACAAGTAAATTAGTAATTAAAATAAAGTAAAAAACAATAACAAAATCTAAAGAGTTTTGAGAGATTGACCAGGTCTTGCTGTTGTGTGCTCTCATATCAAACAGATGTTGATTTTTAGGGTTCCCTTTTATAAACCACGTTCTGTCTTTCCGCCTCTGGAAGAAAAATGACATTGTCATTTGTTGCCTCAGGCAAAGGAGGCACATGCACACGGTCCAGGGAAGCCCCAGGCTCTGGTTGCTGCAGGTGCTTCCCGGGGACTGGAGGCTGGTGGCCGGAGCACTGGCAGGTGCAGGTGAAGGTGCCAACAAGGCCAGGTCCAGCTCAGCCCCTGGGTGGCACAGGCCCTGCCCTGACCTCACAGAGTTGGAGGCAGGAGAGTGGGGACCTGAGGCTGACTCCAGACTCCAGGGGGAGAAAAGCAAGTGTTTGGGGAAAGTCCAGGTGGGAAAGATGCTCCAAACTCAGGAAACTGGAGTGGGGGTGGCGGAAGGGGGCTGGGTGAGGACTGAGAGGGCAGTGATGAGGAAAGGAGGGCCCGGTCCACAGCACTGGGGTTAAGATGCTGCTGTCCCTAACAAGAGGTCACAGGAAATGGGGCAGCAAAGAGTCCCATAGGCCTGTGGGGTTTGTGGCTTCCCCTCCCCTCCCTGGGGTTCAGCAGCGGCTTCAGGGACCACACTCAACAGTGAGACCCCAGCAGTGAAGAAGTCCCCCCCACCCTCAAGGGTCCCTATTGGGAGGGAAGGAAGACTTTGACACAGAGCCTATGAGATCAGAGGGATGACAGGATGACAGGGCACAGGCAGGGGAGAAAGGACTGCAAGGACACAAGGCCTGCAAGGGGCCCCAGGTGCTAAGCCAGACGCCCAGGGACAGGGCTTCAGAAGGGTGTGAGGGAGACTCAGCACTGAGCACCTCTGTCTAAAGTGCTAATTCTGCAGCTTTGCTCGATCCCATCACCTGGAAAGTCAGGTGTAGGGTGTACAGAAATAGGCACTCCAAGTCTGTGACCAGCGATGGGTGATTCTGTTAAGTTTATGAAAGAGTCCATTTTAAGTCAATGTTTGAAGCTTGATTCCTTTCACTATCATTGAAGAATTGAAATGTGTGTGAGCACATTGAAGTTGGATTATTGTCCATTTGGGCAGGTTCCTCAGAGTGATGGGCCATCATCGCTAAATAGACAGCAGGAGTCTTCGCTAGACTCTTGCCCAGGGATTAGTTCTGCCACCTGTGCTTCCCAGGCCACACTAGGCTGGGGAAAGGCAGAGCTGGCCTGCTGGGCTGCCTGGGGCTATAAAGCTTCTGTTCCACCCCAGGGGCTCCCAGGTACGCTCTCACAGGATGCTTGCTGTTTCTGAGATGGCCCCTGTTGCCACCGTGTCCCAAAGGCTGTCCAGAGGCCGTCCAGAGGCTGTGTGCATGTGCCTGCTCCACAGGAAGGCTAACACCTCCATCTGCTGGCACACTGGAGAGACCTCCTCTCAGGGCCTCGTGACAGAGACACCTGTGCTGAGGTCACATTCTGAAGCCACCGTCTCCTCCCTGTCATCGCCTTGGTGCCCTGTCACCTTACGCCTGCTTTGCCCTTCCCTGGGCAGGAAGACTCAAGACAAGCTTATGAACTGTGATCTCCACATCAAAATTAAGTTGAATTACAGAATAAAGACATACATTTTTTTCTTACACATTTATATCTGTGAGCTGTAGACTGGCTAAGATATCTGCTAACCTGCTCTACGGCCACCCCTTCCTTTCCTCTCTCTCCTGCATACAAGACTGTCCTCTAAGACTGTTGCCAGCACATACTACCCTTTAGCGTGGGCTTCTTTGAAATAACATACTTAACCAGTTAGCTAGCTAATGTGAAATTAAGCAATGGTTTGCTAACACTGTATACACAATTATTCAGCCAGTTCCTAATTTATTAATTACAGCCAGTAATTAGCCTTTCAGATATACATTTTAATACATTCAAGCTAATATATGTCTGTATATGTATTTTCTCTTTAAATGTAAATAGTAATCTAAATAGTAGCCTGAATCTCTAAGGACTTTCAAAGCATTTCTATCCAAAGTCTTTTGCTGTTGTGCATAAATTTTGAGCCACAGAAGAAAGGCACTTGAGATAAATTTAAAAGATGATACAGTTCTTTATTTAGATCAATCGACTTGCTGCCCCGAATCTGCAAGACTGCAGAGAACAGCAGCCAAGCTTTAGTGGCTGCGGGTTTTAAGGGGACGGAGGTGCAAGATGGGGTTTGAGCCCAGGGCATTGGGACTTCATAGGTGTCAAACAAGCTTGTTTACAGAAGCGGATCGTGGAAGTTTCTGCCAGCAAGCTAACTTACAAAAGCGGAACGTGGAGGTTTCCGCGGGCGAGCTTAAACATCTCGAGCAGCTTCAGGTTCTCAGTGGAAATTTCTACTGAGGGTCTAACCCAGTGGTGGGCAGGGAGGGGGTGTGTGTGCCATAGAATGGAGTCACTGTGGTCCTGGTTTTCAGCAACTTTTGGCCTAACATTGCAGACTGATTGACTGATAGAAGGCCTTAAAGCCAAAGGTTCTTGGATTTGCTTTGGGCTTTATAATAACATCTTAGCCTCATTCTCAGTGTTTGCAAAATGGCATTTGTGATGTTTTGAAACTCAGGACCATGTGGGGTTTATACAGTCAGTGCTTTCAGGATGACGCAGGTACCTGGCCACAGAGGGCAGAGGTGCTGCTGGGGGCTGGGTTCACTCCTTGGATGTTCAGGCTGGCGGGGCTCAGGGCAGGGTTCATGTCATAGGGCATCTGGGAGAGCAGCCCACTGGCGAGCTGAGGGGCTCCATGTCCACAGCTATGTACCCAGAGAGTCTGCGCTGCAGGGACGTCCCCCTGGGTGCTGCAGGAAGCCCGGCATCTGCCCAGCCTGCGTCAACAGCGACCAGGCACCTGCACCAGGGAAGACTTGGGGCCGGCAGAATCCAATGTTCAGAGCACAGAAAAGATGAATTAGGGAAGTGGAAACCAAGAAAGACCTCGCAAAGGGCAAACTCTAAAGAAAACGTAGACAAGAGGAGGAGGAGAGATGGGCGTGGAGGGGGCTGCACTTGGCCTGCATGC
Organism: Arctocebus calabarensis; assembly: GCA_963573935.1. Classification (NCBI taxonomy): domain Eukaryota; kingdom Metazoa; phylum Chordata; class Mammalia; order Primates; family Lorisidae; genus Arctocebus; species Arctocebus calabarensis. The sequence continues at coordinate 47,634 of CAUYON010203402.1, read as the reverse complement.
AGTTGCCTGTCACACTATGTCTTCCCTGCCTAGGCAGAAAGTCAGCTCCCACACTACTGGGACTCCAGGACAGTGGGGCGGATTTCCCCTCCCTGGGGTGCACGCCCCGTGGGCGCCACAGAGCTCGCCTCTTTGCTTCCTCAGTCTCCAGACTTACGACTAGAAGAGGCGGACGGCAGGTGATCAGTCCTCCTCCCCGCCTCTGACAGCGTCACTGGAGAGCTTTGGAAAGCGCTCCTAGCTAGGCCCGATTTGCAGAGCTGCTGGTGGGATTGGTCTGGAGGGGGGCCCAGCGTCCTAGTTTTGAAAGCTGCAGAGGTGACTTCACTAGCTGGGGACCCATCCTCAGCTGCGTGCTTGGCACATTGTGCAAACCGGGAGTGGCCCCTGAGACCTGCTGACCTCATGTCTTTCTCTCCCTGTGACCTTTGCAGACTACGGCACCATTAAGAAGGTGCGGGCACCCCTGAATCAGACCTCGGGCAGCTGTTTGTTGGAGGAGATTGAGCTGTTCCCAGAGGGGCAGCGGGAGCCGGTCAGGAGCCTGCAGATCCTCCACAGTCAGAGCGTCCTGTTCGTGGGCCTGCGGGGACACGTGGCCAAGATCCCCCTGAAGAGGTGCCAGTTCCACCGCACGCGCAGGTAGGGCTTGGGGACACGGGTGCGCTGGGGCGTGGGCCGTGGCCTCCAGACAGAGGGCACAGGACCCAGCGGGCCCCAAATGCCTCCGGCCCGTTGGCCTCAGGACCTTCCTTCTGTGAGCTCCCTGCCTCCCAGGGTGCAAATTTCTGCAGCTGATTTACTGTGATAAGAACAAACTACCAGTTGACAGAGGACAAGCCACAGTCTAACTTGTGTAAGCCATCGTCAGGGTTTATAGGAGAAAATTCAGCGCATTAGCACACTTGGTGACAACCGTGGTATTTGGTGTGAAATTAGTCTGTTAATCTGGCACTAGTTTATACTTTATTTGGATATAGGTATCCCAGAAAACATTATAAAATGTGCATTGTCTGACCTAGGTCAAAACTTTTATGCTGAAAACCCCTGAGAAGAAGGGGTGACAGACATTCATCTGCAAGACCCCCCCTTTCCTAGGCATTTCCACGCTCTTCTGCTTGAACCACTTTTCTTCGGGTGCTACAAGAGGGAACCTTGCAGAGGAGGAGGGCCTCCCAAGTGGTCCCAAGTGACCCAAGTGCCATCGTACCATCCCTCACCCCCAGGCCATTCTTCCCATCTTCTGTGAGGTGTCCACTGTTGACCGCAGTGGTGTTGCAAGTTTAATTTGGAAACATATAAAGCCCCTGTGCTTAGGAAACAGAAAAGTACTGTATACATCAAACACTCAGAAAGGACTATGATATTGGAAACTGCATATATAATCTGGCCCCTGATGAAAGATTGCCCTTGGGAAAATCATAATTTCAAATGTTCTTAGGGACCAGTCACCCTATTCAACTCCCTAAAGCAGTGCATAATTGCAGAGTTGGTGTAGAAATGGTCCTTTTGACAATTCACTCACAAATACTTATCATACACAGGCCACTGTTTTTCTAAATGAGGTACCTTATGTCCACTTTGGAACTTAGAAGCTGGAATTCATGGTACAGTCCTGTTCTTGGCATTTCTTGGTGCTAGCCAGTGACTATTAACACTTCTGAATTCACTTTTTCACCTGACATGCGAATTGCTGCAGAATCAGATTGGATATGTAGAGTGTAAAATGAAAAGCACTCTGCAAAGTTGGTATTCTGACGGAAAAAAAGGTTTTATGTGTAATCACCACAATATACCTTCTGAGATGATTCTAAAACATAAATGTATAATAAAATGCCTCCTTTAGTATCAGAGAAAGTTGATGAATGTTGTCAGGGACTTCCCAGCTGATAATAGTGCTATTGTGAGGGTTAATAATAGACGGTGATATTTACTAGCAACCATCTTTTACGTGCGTCTGCTTCCTAAATTTCACCAGTGGCTGTGGAAATTGTTCTGGTTTGTGTTCCCTGCAGTTACTGAGTCTCTGATTGTCCAGTGGTGGATGAGGGAGGGCTGAGGTCTAGCCAATAGGACGTCACAGTGGGAATGTGTGTGGGAGGGCACAGGTCAGTAAGCTCTGACTTCTAAAGATGAGTTCTTGGGGGTGACTCAAGGCGGCACGCAGGAGGACACAGGCCTGTCCTGTCCGGAGGGTGTTTTCTGGTGCTAGAATGGAAGCCTGCAGCTTGCAGAGTCTGCAGGGATTCAGCCTTTTCACTGTTCCCTGCTTCACTGAGTCGGGGTTACAGTAGCTCCATTCCTCACATGTGCGACTTAGGAAACTCAGCCTGCGTCGGGTCAGGGAAGACAGGCTTGGGGTAGCTGGCCTGCCTCACGCAGCTGCACCTGGCTCCATCACGCATCCCAAGGAGACGGTGCCACCAGGCACAGAAACCCCAGAGGAGTTCACAGCTTCCCTTTTCTTTCAAGGAGAACAAGGCCTCTTGTCTACCGTCATCAGGAGCCTGAGAGGAGGGAGGTTTACATTTATATCTGAGCTGAATCTCCCTGCTGTTCACTCGTCCACCTGCTCAGAGGAGAACAGCACGAGATTATAACCCCATTGTCCACCCGCAGACTGCAGTCTTCTGTGTGCCGCGCTCAGAGGGGCTTAGTTTGTGTTTGGCCCTTTCATATTCCATTGCAATGGAGAAAATCTAAAAATTTCTACCCCAGTGTTCCTCTGAATTCCTTCCAATGTTTTGCTCTACCATCCTTCTCCAATAGAAGGACGGGAAAGCCTCCATGCTTAACACTCCCTGCAGAAAAGAATCTGCTTTTAAAAAATGAATATCTGCATGACCGGTTTTTCTTTTTAATGAATTACAAAGAAAGACAAAAGTGATTTTAATTTTCTGGAAATATGCCTAAAGACATACACCTCGTAGAAAGAGGACAATAATTGAATAACCACTGAGTGCTAATTTCTTTGCCAAGTATGATTTCCACAGTAGAATATCAGCAGTTATATTTAGTATTGAAAAACCAACTTTATAAATAAATTTTGAAGTGTCCAAAAAAGATTAAATTTATCATAATTAATTAAACATTTAATAAGATAAAATCTTATTAAAATCTAATAAGATAAAATTTTATCTTAATTTCACTTAATGAAATTAATTACATTTCTTGTCTCATTTGAAAATCACATTTACATTTTTCATTTCTTCCATAGCTGTTTCTCATAGGCGATACATAACAGCATTTAGTACAATGTTTATATATTATGTAAATTGCACAATTTCATAAATTTTCTTTTACATATCTGTTATGGTACTAGATGTCGTCTTTATTTTCCTGACTCAGCCCTGAGGGTGAAGTAACGCAGCCTCTCTATTGTTCAGATGAGGAAATAGCTCAGATTTTCAGTGTCCTGCCCAAGGTAAGGTTACACAGCTTCTGAAACATTAGACTCAAGTCAGAGCTGGGGCTGTCTGGCCCCAAGGCCCAAGTTGTGTTTTCGGTTTGATGAGCTGCCCCTGGCAGGGAGAGTGTCCACTCACTGGTCAGATTTCAGCGGGAGGAACTCCAGCTTGGTTGCATTTTCCATGTGTGCACTTAGGTGGGGGCAGCAGGTTTGTAGCAATATGAGGGATTGATCTGAATTGGAGAGAGATTGGGCAAACAATCTTCAGTCCCAGAACAGAAACTCGAATTCTGAGTGTCACCTCCTAGCCCCAGCTTTGTTCCCCTGTGGGAAGGTGAGCTCCCCACAGCGGGACGGCTGTGTGTGTTTACTGGTTCTCCGCGGCCCCAGTGCATGACAGGCTCAGGAAATGCCTGCTGAATCAACAAATGGACCCTTCCCTTTCTCTGCTTTTTTACTTCAAACCTGAAAAGGAAATGATCATTCTTATTAAAAATTAATATTCCCCTTGTAGAAAAGCATAGTAATGTAAAACAGTAGCCAAAAAAAGGGAAACCCTTGGATCTCGAGCGTTTGTTTTATTTCAGTTTTGCTTCATGAACAAATTGGACAGTGTAGAAAAGCTAGGAACAGGCAGAATCGTAGCCTAGCTGTAAAACAAAAGAACTACACCTTTCAAATTGTGCTTTATAAAACTAGAGAGAAAGATGGGGCCAATAAGAAAAAGATTGGCTCCATTTGAGTGAGTTGCTTCTGGCCATTCTTAGCTCGGTTAGCCTGTAATAGTGCTATTATTTAAAAACACACAAATCATTAAGAAAAGTAGTAAAGAAATTAAATTACTACAGGACATTTATTGTTTTAAAGGGCAAAGTTTTAAAAGGTGGAATTAATAGTTGGCACCACAATTAATTAAATAATCTCCAGAGACAGCATCTGGCCAATGGGAAAGTGCACAGTGGGTGGAGAGCAATTGCCTGATGCCCACACAGTCCCCCAGCAAGACAATTTCAACCATTGTTTTATTAATCATATAAACGCTCAGAAGGAAACTTTTATATGTATCCATTTTACAAAGTAAACATTCTCCCCTAAAAATGAATTTAATATTTTCTAAATCTCAATGTCTTGAGTTTTTGTTTACATTGGCTTTGGTTTAGCCTCTAAAGACTATGAATTTTCCTTCGTTGATCCTTGCATAGTAAATGTACTAAATTTATTGCCAAACACCAAGCCAGGGCCTGAGTGTAGGGTAACAAATGAAGCATCCTCGATCCAAAGCTCATGGGGATCAGAGTCTAAGAAGAAATTCTCCCATGAATAAAATCTCCTGAATATTGTGGAATGGAGCCAAAAGGTGTTGGAGTTACCCTAGACTATTCCAAAACCCATGTGTCATGAAAGTCTGATCCTGTCACACACTAAGACCCAAGCTTGTCACCTGCTGTGCCTGTTCAGGTGAGCACCTCTGAGGGTGTATCTAAGTCTTACCCAGAATTCTAACTGTCCATTTCCTAGTAAAGGAGTTACCAGTTATGATACATCCATTGCATGGACCTCTGTGTCCGTGGGTTATTCTGAAACCCCTGTATGATGACTGTGAGGGCATCTGTGCTCAAGACAGCGTGGCAAGCATTATGTCGCCATTATCACAACATTTAAATACCAAAAAGAGGAACTGGTGGAAATATATGCACCAAGGTGCTCTTAGGACTGGAACAAGCACACAGAGGGAGGGCTTTCCAGGGTGACTCGGGTGAGATGGTGCTGTCACCCAGTGTTGTTATAAGGTGACAGCCTAGAGGGGGGGCTCGGATTACATGGTGCTGTCTCCTGGTGCTGTTGTACTGTGACAGCCTACAGGGGGGACTCCGGCGAGATAGTGCTGTCACCCAGTGTTGTTATAAGGTGACAGCCTAGAGGGAGGCTCGGATTACATGGTGCTTTTATAAGGTGACAGCCTAGACGGGGGCTTGGACGCCATGGTGCTGTCTCCCAGTGCTGTTATAAGGTGACAGCATAGACAGGGAGACTGGGATGAGATGGTGCTGTCTTCTGGTGCTGTAATAAGGTGACAGCCTAGACGAGGGGCTTGGGTGAGATGATGCTGTCTCCTGATGCTGTTATAAGGTGACAGCCCCAACCCCAGGCGTGGTGGGAAATGTCCACACAGGAAACCATTTGGTTTCCTCAGCGAATATATTCTCAGACTCTGAATGGAAATCTGTCTTTTAACCAGTTACCAGCCTTTTGTACTTCAGTTGAGAATCACAACTAAACAGCTCAATGAAAACGTTTCATTATTAACAGCTACTCACAGGCCTTCTGTGTTTGAGCTCCCAGATTTCAAGCTCCATGAAGAACTCCGTGGGAAAGCATGGGCCGAGGCAGTTCTCCTGCGTCAGGGCCTGGCCCCCAGAGTTGCCCCAGCAGAGGTGCCTGTGCAAACCCTGCGATGTTTTAACCACCGCGTCGTCCAGTGAATTCCCATTTGTCTGCCAGACAGCTCCCATATGAGAAGAGCCTGGGCTTGGGATCAGCCTTTTTTTCTGTTATTATTAAATTATAGCTAAGTACATTAAGGCAAGCCTGGGGTACAACGTGCTGGTTTCATATACAATTTGACAGCCTTTTCTTGGAGCGTGCAGTATGAGTGAGTCAATGCCTTAGCTTCTCCGCATCTCTCTCCGTGCTGTGTGATCCATATTAGTGGGCAACCAGACACCAAGAGAGGGTATGCAGTGGGTCTGCAGGAACTGAATCTAAGACGGTCTCGAGAATTATAGTCAGGCCTGCAGGTCCTTCTGAGCGGCCTTGCCTGTGAACAGTCTTTTTGACTCACTGCACACTGTGTTGAACGCTGAGCTTCAAAATCTTCTGTCCTAGATATAAGTCTAAATCAAAACTGCATAAACTAACAACAACAACAAAAAGATAAAAAGCAAACTGCTCCTCCTTGCGTGGCTTGCCCTCTGCCCAGCTGTGCCTCGCTTGTCTCCAGTCAAAATGAAGCAAACTGACCTGCCCAGAATTTGCTGCTCTGCCCTTTGGCAGCCTCACCGCATACTGGGCCCATCAGGCCGGACCCTATTACGTCGTTCACCTGACTCTTGTCTGTCTGAGCAAGTGAGTTACAGGTGGTTGTTGAGCCTCTGCCAAAGCATATTGTATGCCTGGGTGAGTGATGTCAGCGTGACCTCAGCAGTCAGTGGAGCCTCTGGGGGTGGACACTCAGTAATTCCCTTTCTCTCATGTACGTGCTCGGTGATTCCCTCTCTCACGTGTACACGCTTGGTGATTCTCTCTCTCTCTCATGTGTACACGCTCAGTAATTCCCTCTCTCTCATGTACGCGCTCGGTGATTCCCTCTCTCACGTGTACACACTTGGTAATTCCCTTTCTCACATGAACGTCTATCTATCCAGTTAAGAGGGACTGAAACCCAGGCTCTGGAGAAGGCTGCATATGCTCTGTCTCTAAAAGAAATATTCCAAGTGGGATTAAGAAAAGTCACTTTTCATAACTGCTCAATTAGAAACCCAGGATTTAATACATAGTGTCTTTAGGAGATGCAAACATCCAAAAATAATAGCATGTGATAATCATATGTTTCTTAAAGTATAATATAAAATAAAGGTGGAATGTCCATAATTTTGCCCGTGGTGTGAAGCATTTTCAATGAGAAAACTGTATGTGTATATACTGGTATCTTTATTGAATGGGCATGTGTCTTTGTGTAGAAGTTTTAATATTTTATGGGATAAGTGGAATGCTGAGAACATTCAGAACCCATTGGCATGATGGGACAGAAAAGATGTTATTATAGGCAGCTTTTCATTTAAAACAGCTTACACTGTGGCATTGTTTTAGGTCTCCTGGTAGCTTTGTAGGGGAAGCCTAGAGTAAAGTAAGGGAGTTTGTGGAATTTTTCCTTATTTGGAAATTCAATTTTACCTAATGACCAGGTTGCTTTAAAAAGAAACATGAAAAGGAAGTCAGGCCTTTGGAATGATTTGCCCATGTGGAGTTTTGACCCACCAATGTGAAAATGGGTCACATACAGAGAATTCAGACATCTGATGTTCTCCGTGTCATTTCATCAGTAAGAAATTACTTTCTGGTTTCACCATAGGCACCACAAACATGAGTGTGTGCCTTTGGCTAGCTCAGTAAGACAGGGGCACTCTGGGGTCCCGTCTCACCGGTGTGGCCAAGAGGGTTTGCAGCAGGAAACAGAAGGGCCCTGAGTGCTCACCTCATCCAGGTCTCTCTCATCATCCATTTGAAGTGTCTCCAGGTTTTCAGAAATGCCTTGATATTATTCTATAGAACAATGAATGCTGCATGTGAAAAATCACTCCGAAAGAACTGGCCAACCTCTGACCTTACTTAGTAGATGCAAAAATGTGCGCCTTTTACTGGCTTACTTGGTCATGGGCTATGATAGTTTATTTTTATCTTCCCAATTCCCTGCCAAAAAGAAAACCAATTGTATGTCTGAAAATTGAGAAATGTGGTATGTGTTTTGTGTAATAGAAATACAAGTCAAATTCCATTCAATGAAATGGATGATTGAAAGGGATTTCTATTTAAAATAGTAAATTATTAGAAATTATATTCCCCAAACTAGAGATTTTAAAAAGCTGATGCTCACTCTCTTGTAAACTTGCATGTGTAAAGGCGTCTTCTGAATTTAATAGGAAAAGGAAAGAGAAAGAAAGCATAGTCACTTCTCTCATTCTTACCCCTGACATTTGGTCTGTGTTAGTGTAAAGTCTGAGAAGTTTAGACTTCTCATACGTATGTACGTATGTTAAAATCAAAATTTTTTTGAAAAAGAGAAGAAAGGAGAATTATGAAAATGCATTTCAAATAGATCCACAATAGGAAGACCAATGAAAAAATATAATAAGAGAATGGGTAGAAATAAGGGTAAATGCTTTGGCCATCTTCAAGTGGGAAAGATCTTTCTTAACATGGCATAAAACCTAGATGGTGTAGAGGCAAATATTTATAAATTTTGCTGCATAAAATTTTGTAACACAATTGTGTTTCAAGAAAGGATTTAATGTCAAACAAGAAAAATATTACTCATAATGGGCTATTTTTAATTTCGAATTAATATGATGGTACAAATTTTCGGGTTACATTGTTTTCAATTATAACGTAAGGTTCAAGTTGTAGTTGAGCCCTTCACCCAAGGGGCATGCGGACCCCTTCACATTGTGCACAGTAGGTGGGATCCCGCCAAACTTTTAACCCATTATTCCACAAACATTTTACCATGTAGAAAATCTGTGCAAAAATGAGCATTGCACCTTGCTTTTAAAGAAGAAATTTAAATAAATGTTGGTGCGTCAAGAAAATGGAGCATTACATATCTAAAGAATAAGATACTTTACCTAACAAATGCACTCAGTGTAACCTGGTTCTTTGTACCCTCAATGAATCCTCAACAATAAAAAAAAAAAAAGGAAAGAAACAAGGCCAGGGACATTAGCCTACCAGACTTTAGACTGTACTAACCTTCGGGGTTTTAAATTTAAACATAATTGATGCTTTATATCCAAGAGTGAATTGATGTCATTCTACTATAAGATAAATGTTCATCTTATATCCATTGAAGTGTTAAATAATGATTCGTTTGTTAATAATAAATTGGGTGAATAAAAAAAAGAATAAGATAGAGCTTATTTATGGAGAAGAGTAGTGCCTGCAATTGTACACTACTCGGTATAGAAAGGAAATGTGAAGCAGTGTGTACTCTATACAATCACATTTGCATGTATTACAGTCATATGTGATATGTAATGATATCAGTCATACAATTACATATGAAAATACCACACACAAAATATGTATAAACGGAGAACCTCCACAGTTGGCCTCCACCTACACTACCACCTCCTTAAGTTGACCTAATTTTCATAGATCAGACGTGTACCACATGTACGTATCAGTACAGTAGGCTTAGGTCTTTATATTGACCAGGTTGTTAGATTCCGTTGCATAGTCAACGTACAGAGCTTCTACTGGTGTGTGTGTGTGTGTGTGTGTGTGCGCGCGTGCCTGCACCCACAAGCATGCTTATATGTATGGAGACAACATCTCCAGAATCTATAAGCTAGGGTAACATTACCCGCAACTGGGGAAGAAAGGCTTTCACCTCGTCCTTTATATCTGTCTCTTTGAATTGTTGACTAAACGTGGCATAGCACATGTATGTGGTCACATCTCAAAGAGTTCTCCTGAGGTTGCAGGGACTTCATCTAAAAATGCTCATGTTATATCTGAGCCCTTTCATGTAGGCAAAGCTAAAATAAAATATCCACCATCTATAATACTTCTGACATAACTGTTGGATATTATAAGCATAAATATATGAAACTACTATTGAAAATTGTAATATATTTTTAAGGTCCAGTATACAAAAGGAAGATGTCCCTATTTCATTGGACTTGAACTAACTTACACATTGAAAGATTTTAGTTGTACCTGATTGTCTTTAGGCCAGTTTCTCAAATTTCCTGTGACTTACTCTTTTCATCAATAAATTGGTGATGATGGCAATAATGATGGTGATGATGGTAAATAAAGTAAAAATACTAGAACCTGCCTAGTGAACTGTTCGATAAATGATACGATGGCTTGCATCATAGTTAATACTACAGTAGGTGTTCAACGAGTGATTGAGGGGCTGATGATGGTGTTGGTAATGACAATTATATTATTTGTTAGCTCTGCAAAAATTCTGATGTTAGCTCTGTTGATGACACCAAAATGTTTTTCTTGGCTCATTTGGTCATCTGTCCTATATATTAGATGAAATGAAGAGTTTTCAAAATATCAATCAGAATGATTGAATTTGAATCAGATCCTTTCTGGTGTGTGCGGGGAGCTACGTTCTCCAGCGTATAGACTAAATAATTGCTGTGTTCACTGCCCCGGTTCTCATGGCAGGTTCCCCTGTCCACCCCTGAGGGACAGGCTTGCTGTGGCAATGGCGTCTCTCCTACTAGGTAAAGCTGCCTTCTGTTGACCCTTTGCTGTGTGTTTGCAGCGCTTGCATTGGGGCCCAGGACCCTTACTGCGGTTGGGACATGGTGAGGAAGACATGCTCGAGCTTGGAGGACAGCCTGAGCATGACGCAGTGGGAGCAGAGCATCTCCGCGTGTCCGGTGAGTGTGCCCCTCCTCCACCTCCGCACCCTGCCCTGATCTCTCCCACCCTCGCCCACACTGCCCTGGTGCCTGTGCCTTTTCAGATGAGAACGTTTCTTTCCAACCTAGTCTGTGTTTTCTAAATGCATTTGATTCTTAGTTCACATGAGGGCCACCCCAGTTGCTGTGATAGCCCTTTTATTTGGAGACAAATGTGTCTTAAGAGAAAACAGTGCTGGCTTGTTAATGTCATGCCCTGTGTCTGTTTTATTCTTGGATTATTTCTCCCCCAAGAGTTTGGTGTGGACTATTTTTCCCCTCATAGCACTAATAAAATAGGAACTTCCACACCCATAAATTTCCCACGGGAGCTGTAATTCTAGAAGCCGACATAAGGGAAGATTTGAAAAGAATGAAGGAAAGGATAAGACTTTGACACCCCGTGGGGCAGACTTGCAGAGCCTGCAGGGGGTCACAGGGAGGTCTGGGAGAAGCATCCTGGCGTGTCTTCCCACACTGAGCCCTGTGTGCGGTGGAGGAACTTGCCCGGTTTTAGAGCCAGACTCTGGATCCAGGAAAAGCAGATTCCACACTTTCCTTTGCTAATCTGTTTGTTTGAATCCTTGCTTGTCAGAAGCAATAATTGGGGGATTTTCTTTTTCTTTTGCTTTGTTTTTTGTTATGGTGGTTTTTATGTTTGTTTTTCCCCCCTTTGGTCTTTGGAACCCTTCATCCAGGAGTCTTTGTTCACACAGAGTGTGAGCAGCAGGTGGGAACTTCCACATGATTGAAAAAAATTGAAGTCCAACTGCTGTTGGCCGATGCCTGCTAGCCAGTCCCCACTTATCTCAGGACTGGGTATGGCAGCTCAGGTGTGTGCAGACCTTGTGGTTTCAGCCTGAGGCATCTCAATTGTCAGTCTGCCTCCTGGCAAGGAACCTGCTCCTCCCTTACCAACAACACACAGATCCTCCAACTTGCATGTAGGAGAACCAGACTGAGTGAAGTGAGGAAGGCGGGGACTCCTCCAGCCAGGGTTGTTCCTTGCATGTTAGCACGAGATCCAGGGGACTTCGCTGCCCGGACACCCACACCATCACGTTCAGGTTCTGAAAATCTTCCCTGTACAGTCAGCTGTTATATAACGTCAGATCTATGATGTTAGAAGTAAACCTTCCTGCAAAGTTTTCGTGGTAATGTTCTTTGGTTTTTTTAATGACTAGAAAAATGGCATTTTTGTGCTGAGTCTGTTCTTAGTTCTCAACAGTACTTTAAGAGCATGGAGGGCTTCACCTAGAGTTCTTTGCAGCTTGATAAAACATGCCGTGCAGTATCTGAAATGTAGCTCCAAAGTACACGTGTGCACTTGGGAAGAATCAGCACGTCTTCCTTGGAGATCTTTGATCTTGTGTTTTACATGATAAAACAAAAAAAAGAGAGAGAGAATAGCTATTCCTCTCAAGCAATGAAGTCATCATCTAGGACCCAGAGTTGCTTTAGTAGCATCCGAGAGATGCTAATTATGTCACTCAACTATCTGTTACATACAAAATATATGTCTTCTATATTTCTATAAGAAAAAAAATGCAGGCATCCCATATTTAAGACATGATGAGAGGTTTGTCACTAAAGTTGTTTCCTACTCCTGATGGGCGAGTTTCTGTAGAACTCAGATAAGGTCCAAGGCTAACAAGGACCTGCTCCTGGTGCTGATTTAAAATATGACTTTGACACCCCGTGGGGCAGACTTGCAGAGCCTACGGGGGGTCACCTCTGCTTTAAAAATATGGCTGAGATGTGATCCCTGGATCTCTGTGAATGAAACACTAATAGCAAGTTCTGTTCTTCTAATAAAAGGTGCTTCACTCACAAAACTCTCCCTTTCTCCTCACCCAAAGTATTTTCCTCACTTACAAGATATACTTGGAATATGCAAGGAAGATAAGTTATGCCATTTGGAGCAAAACACAGGAAAGGAAATCATATATTTTTCTGATTTATGAAGATTACCATATATAAAATGGAAAATGTTATATTAGCTACTATTTTAATTATGTATTTCTTTCTAAAAATCTATTTCTTAGAGAGAAATGTGCTAGATGACAATTATTGGCATTAATGCAGAGCAGTCTTAACGTAGGCAGTTTTGAAAACTGCTAAAAATGTAATTTCTTCCAAGATATTTCTCATTTTCTTTTTCCTGAAGTAGAATAAAGGCTTATTTTCCTTGGTCAAATGTGCCATATATCATCATTTCTGATAAACTATTGGCTGTAGTGTGCACCACTGCTTTATGTGTTAAGAAAAGGAAAAAAAAAATCTTCTGCCATAGATTTCAAAATGCCAGCTGATTTCAGAGGTGAAATAAAGGATCTTAGGATGACTTAATACTTCTATGTCTTTACCTACAACTACGTACATTGGTATATAGAAGTATATCTCTTTATCCAAAAATTGAGTTTTGTAAGCTGAGGGATTTTTTTTTTAATGAGAACAAGCATCTCATATCCCATGTAAAATTGCAAGTTGAATAAAATTTCAAGAGGTAATCCAGTTTCTCTGAGCTCACTAAGAGGTAGAAGATTGTTGTTAATGATGAGTTGACCCTGGACCTTCTTGTGTGACCTTAGCATGTAAATCTTCACAAACGTTGGGCCAATGGCCTGGCACGACTGAGTTCCCCAGAGTTAGTGTTCGGTTAAACCTCACTCAGTGCCTGAGATTCATGGCTGTCTTAGACCATGTGTGCTGCTATAACAGATGGCGTGAGGCTGGATAACTTAAAAGTAACAGACATTTATTTCTCTTGGTTCTGGAGGTGGTTTAGAAGGATCGAGGCACTAGTATTAGGTCTTGTGGAGACTGCCTTGATGCATCTTCAAAATGAAAGAAAGTGAAAAGGCAAGAGACACCACTCCCTGCCTCGAGCCCCTGGACCCCTTCCAGGGGGAGGAGCCCTTGTGGTCTTATTTCTTTGCGAGGGTCCCACTGCTCAATGCTATCACATTGCCAAGACCTGAATTTTGGAGGGACATAGTCAAGCCATAGCAGTGGCTTTAGACCCTCTGCTCCCCAGCGAGTCTAAATTGGAAATGGGACCCCCAGGAAATCTTTCCAGGGATTAGAGACTTAAAGTAGACTTATTTTCCATGAAAAGATTTCTATTTAAAAATGTTTATGGTTTTACATATTCCAGAAGACAGGGCAGTAGTTTACTGACATATGGATTAACATTCTCTTTGCTTACAAAATTGTCATTGAAAACAGTACTCTCAGTTTAAGAGATTTTGAAGTGCTTGAGTAAGATCTAAATTGGCATATCTAAACAGGTCAGAATAATATATATTTATGTCCTGCATAATTTGTAATTTTGTTTAGCAAGGGTAGCATTGTATTAGGAATCTACTTGGGCTCTATTTATGTATGAATGCCATTCGTATCCTTGGTGGGTACCTGGTTGCCAGGATACCATGTCATAAAATGAATCCCTTTTCCAAAATACATCACGTGATAGCTATGAAATAGCATAGATCAAATTAACACCTAAGGATCTCTCAATAACAGGATTCTTCTCTTTTCAGGGCAAGTGTGTAACTAGCTTTTTAGAATGACAGAGGACATTTGCATTATAAATATAAATAAAGTATAAAGCCTTCATTTAGATGGTAACACCATAGATTGGAGTCTAAAGGGTTTATTCAAGGTTCTAAAATTGCACTGTGAAAGAAAGTGAGATTCAAATCCAATATTACCAACATTATTCCTAATCTATAAGATAATGTCATCACCAGCTCTAAACATCTTCATAAAGCAATGGCCAATAGGTGGACCAGTGACCCCATTGTCACTGATGATGAACTGGTGAGACGCTGTCTCTGAATGTGGTAATCGAATATGGTGTAGGAGGGAAACACGGGGGCGAAAGTTGGGTTATGTATGTAGGCCATGTGCTCAGCTTTCAATGGATTACCTCACTTAATGTCATAGTGACCTCATCATTGCTTTATTGTTTCTATTTCATGGATGAAAGCACTGTGACTCAGAGACAGTAAATAAAGATCACCACTATTTACCCCTCCTACTAGAGGCCACACAAAACCCAACCTAGCACTCTTTGGAGATGCTGTCTCCCTTCGTAATTCATTTACAGAATTAAGGCTAAGGGCGATATTAATTAAGTTGATGTAAAACCATGGACAAGCCTTCCTGAGAAGTGTATCCAACATCCTGTTTTGTTACAGTCTGTGGCAAAAAGTACATGAAATTTGAAAATAAATAAAGGGTGATATTTTAACTTCTGAACAAATATCTGAATAGAAAAAAAAAATACTTCACTGTACTCAGACAAGAATAATGGCTGGAGTCAAGTAAAGATCTAAAGATGTGCTCCAGGGACCTCTCAACTCACCAAGTGCATCTACATCCTGAATGAATTGAGAATTAATAAATTAACCATGACACCTTGGCTTATGAATGATGCTTGTTCATAAAAATTGGACCTTCCTTAGCTAGCAATTGGAAAGACATTATTTCCTGTTGAAGGGACATTTGCCAGGACATGGTTAGAAGCAAAATTATATGATACTTTCTTTAAGACTCTCACCCAAGAAGGAGCTAGGAATCACATTGCAGAAGAAAGTAGCTGAGATCACAGAGTCAGGACTCAGCTTATTTGGATGGATTGTTGGGTATTTTACAATGAGATTGACTTTGAGAAAATTGCTTATTCTATCTGAACCTGTTTTCCAATCTTAAAAATGGAATGTAAACACTAGGGATGGGGTAAAGATTCAAAGAATTAATACAGGTGAAGTGCAGTGGCTGCCATACAGGAAACTACTGGTACAAGGTTTATGTTCTACTGATGTTTAATATTTAATAGTATAAAACATATACCCCACATAGGAAGTCATTTAGCAGATATCTAAAGAGCCCATCTTAAGAGCATTTATTCTAGATAGCTTTATTTTTGATGTCTGCTTAAGGAGAGCTATACACACACACTTACCCACATGAACAAGTACAGCGGCAGAACTTACACCATTTTTCATGGATCTATTCCCAAGGCAGATTTTTAAACTCAGGGTCAAAATGAGTATGTGGTTAAAGGAAATGCAGAAAGCCCTCACCCAAATGCTCATGTGGTTCTTTGAGAACTGCAAGTTCTCCTTACTCCCAAATATAATGGACCCAGCTGCAGTGTTCCTGAACTGAGAACAGTACTCTCAAAGTCTGTGGCTATCTAGCTCTGGCCAGAAACTAAGACCCACAGTCACATCCTACAGAAGCCACCATGCTCTCTCACTAACCACCTGTGGAACCCACCATGCTCTCTCACTAATCACCTGTGGAACCCACCATGCGCTCTCACTGACCACCTGCGGGACCCACTGTACACTCTCAGTGACCACCTGCAGAACCCACCATGCTCTCTCACTGACCACCTGTGGAATCCACCGTGCTCTCACTGACCCCCTGTTGAAGCCACCGTGCTCTCTCACTGATCACTTGCGGAACCCACCGTGCTCTCTCGCTGACCACCTGCAGAAGCCACCGTGCTGTCACTGACCACCTGCAGAACCCACATGTTCTCTCACTGACCACATGCAGAACCCACTGTGCTCTCACTGACCACCTGCAGAACCCACCATGCACTCTCACTGACCACCTGCAGAGCCCACCATGCACTCTCACTGACCACCTGCATAAGCCACCGTGCTCTCTCACTGACCACCTGCAGAAACCTCTCACTGCTCACTGACCACCTGCAGAAGCCACCGTGCTCTCTCACTGACCACCTGGAGAAGCCACCGTGCACTCTCACTGACCACCTGCAGAAGCCACCGTGCTCTCTCACTGACCACCTGTAGAACCCACCGTGCTCTCTCACTGACCACCTGCGGAACCCACAGTGCTCTCTCACTGACCACCTGCAGAAGCCACCATGCTCTCTCACTGACCACCTGCAGAAACCACCGTGCTGTCTCACTGACCACCTGCGGAACCCACCGTGCTCTCTCACTGACCACCTGTGGAACCCAACGTGCTCTCTCACTGACCACCTGTGGAGCCCACCGTGCTCTCTCACTGACCACCTGTGGAACCCACCGTGCTCTCTCACTGACCACCTGCGGAACCCACCGTGCTCTCTCACTGACCAGCTGTGGATACCACTGTGCTCTCTCACTGACCACCTGTGGAACCCTCCGTGCTCTCACACTGACCACCTGTGGAACCCACCGTGCTCTCTCACTGACCACCTACTGAAGCCACCGTGCTCCCTCACTGACCACCTGTGGAACCCACCATGCTCTCTCACTGACCACCTACAGAACCCACTGTGCTCTTTCACTGACCACCTGCGGAACCCACCGTGCTCTCTCACTGACCACCTGTGGAACCCACAGTGCTCTCTCACTGACCACCTACAGAAGCCACTGTGCTCTCTCACTGACCATCTGTGGAATCCACTGTGCTCTCTCACTGACCACCTGTGGAACCCACCGTGCTCTCTCACTGACCACCTACAGAACCCACTGTGCTCTCTCACTGACCACCTGTGGAACCCACCGTGCTCTCTCACTGACCACCTGTGGAACCCACCGTGCTCTCTCACTGACCACCTACAGAACCCACCGTGCTCTCTCACTGACCACCTACAGAACCCACTGTGCTCTCTCACTGACCACCTGTGGAATCCACTGTGCTCTCTCACTGACCACCTGTGGAACCCACTGTGCTCTCTCACTGACCACCTGTGGAATCCACCGTGTGCTCTCACTGACCATCTGTTGGATGACCCCCTTCCTTCCCAGTACCCATCACTAGTACTGCCCTGCCATCTGCCTCATCCTCTTTATCTTCCTTTGACCTTCACTTAGCTCAGTTCTTCCTTGATTCCCCTACGTTATTGTTTCATCTTTGTTTTTCCTGGGTCAGACATCAGAAGGCTGATCCTCGCGCCTCCTTATATGTGGTATTTGGAAAGAGAATTTTTATAGCATGCATCTCTTTGCTTAGGGCACCATTATTTCTTGTCAGATTAAAATAAAAAACACAACACCACACACACACACACACACACACACACACACACACACACTGAAACAACGTCAACAGTAGTCAGTGGTTCTCATTAGGGGAAAAGGTGACCCCAGCAACATGCAAATGTCTGGAGACATTTTGGGTTGTCACGTCTTGGGTTGGTGGGATATAGGAGTAAAGTGGGTGGAGGCCAGGAATGTCACTAAATGTCCTCCAAGGCATGGTGCAGCCCCCATAGAAGGAACTGTCCAGCCCCAAATCAGAAATGCTGAGGTTGAGAAATCCTGGACAAGTGGGGAAAAGGAAGACCAGTGCTTCAAACTGCATCTTCCAGATAACTAGCTAATCTTTATCTTTGCTATTTAAAAAATTTCTTTGAATCTTGGTTTGCTTTTTCTGAAAAAAAAAAATAGCATAAAGAGATTGAATCCTATAGGACTACACTTGTCTAACAGCAATCGCGTCCCCTGAGAGCAGGACCTTTGAGCAGATGGTTTTCATCCCTCAGGGCACTGGCAGGTGTTGGTTTCAGGGCTGGTTCTCCTGCCCAGTTGAGGGAGGACACTAGGTGAACAGAGTCTGATTCTCTGGACCTTTTTCTCTTGCTCACAAGATGGCATCAGGAGCACCAGCCGTCACACTTACACAAAACAGTGTCCAAAGCAAAAAGGACTAGAAGCAGCAGAAAGCATTTTCTTTTCTTTCTTCAGAGGAAAATAATTTCTAGAAGCCTCTTGCAGTTTCCTACTGAGTCTCATTGGCCAGAAGTGGGTCACATGTCCATCCCTAGACCCTGCACTGGCCCAAGCGAGGGAGTTGCCATGACTGGCTGGCTCAGACCAGTTGGGATTCACTCCTTGGCCTCCGGGACATCCAGTTCAAGTTCAAAGGAATGGCTGGTGGTGCCAGCCCAGCCTACCACAGATTCCTATTTCTTCCAACCCCTTAATGGCAAGGAATAATCCCCATAATGAACACAAACCCCCTTCCATTCAAACTATTTTCTTCATAAAAACCCTTCCACCTTGGCCTATCCTGCCACGAGCTCTTTGGAGTGAAAGAGTAAAAAAGTCTCAGGTTCCCTCCAGGACGGAGATTCACTCTGAGAAAGCATTTGAACTGGAACTCTGTCCCATCTTCATCTCTCTGTCACTAGCATATTGTATTGACAGTTTCCTCTCACCTCACAAGCTTAGACTTTCTATGCTATCATGAGTTTTGCATTTCTCATGACCTTCCATAGCTGCGGCAATCCGAGCAAGCTCCTGGCTCATTTCCTTTCCGGGGGAGCTTGGGGAGGACCTTCTTTGTCCCATATGCTTTAATCTGTCCCTATTATGTCCTCAAAGGTTTCTGATTAATATGGAGGAGATTTATAAGCCCTCCAAAATCACAAATGCATTCTCAACCCACATTATCCCTCACAGAGAAGTGAGGCGGATTGCTGGAGGGAAGTGACCAGATGTCTCTGAGAGCCCCTTGCACTTTTCCCTGCTCAGTTCATTTCCATTCCCTGCCCTCTGTCTACCTCAAGGGCCTGACGTCCCCAAGTGTCTTATTGTCTTGGTGTCCCCTCCTTGGTGTTATTGTCTTTGGTTCAGCCAACAGGAGGCAGATCAGGAGGCGTGGAGCTGGGGTCTCTCTCCCTCATCCTCTTTAGCTCAGGATGGCTCCAGTGTCACTGTCCCCTCTCCATCTGCAGGCTTAGGGGATCTCAGCTCCCCTGGGGGATTCATCACGCTGCACGGTTTTCTTGACCCAGCCCACACTTCTGGCCAGATTGCCCTTATCACATTCTCAAAATCCCACATATTGTGGCTTTTTTGTCCTGTCAGGGACGTGACAGATGTGTATATCTAAGATACAGGCCCTTCTTCTTTGAGACCCCACATAACATGGAGCAGTGTTCTTTTTAACTTGTGGGTCTTCCTTTCCTGACACTACAGTACTATCCTAGAGGCCTCTGCCTCCTTCTCTCTAACACTAGAATGGGTTGGATAGTTGTAGATTAAACAGGACTGCAGATGAGAAGGAAGAGGTATTTTATGCTAAATTTTAATATCCACATAAAATGTTTATATGGATGTTAATAGTCTTAGTAAGTATTCTTATTTTTTTCATGTTGTTTTGCTTTTTAAATCCCCTAATTTTCAAGCTCCTGAGGTTTCTGTATCATTTGGATAAACTGTGACACATTTTTTAAATATATATGTGTGGCACCTGCCTACGCAGCCCACGTACAGCAGCCCCGTGGTGCCCACTGGCACAGCCCGTCCCTAGCTCTGAAATCCCTTCTTTCCATGGTTGGTTCCTTCCTCAACAGTGAGATCTGCGGGAAATACTTTGTATCCTGTACAAATCCAGCTGGTGAGCCAAACTTGGCAGTAATTTGAAAAGCAATATATAGTGTTCTCAATGTGATGATGCCCCACACAATAGCAGCATCCCTTTTTCTTCTCATCCCCATTGAGAATTCTTGGCCCCCATTTCTTCTTTTAGCAACACTCCCCCTCATGTCAGAGGTGGATGGTAGGACTGCGGGACGGGGAACTGAGTTCTTTGTCATCCACATCTTGTCTGACCTGGGAGGTGTCATTTGAAGGTCACAGGGGGAAGGTATGTGGTAGCTTAGTTATGTTTGTGGAACCAAAATGGAACTTGGCCCCATTTCCACGTGGCCCACCTAACACTTTGACCTTCTGTTAGGGCCTCTTGCCAGCCACTTGACAAGCATTCAGGTGGCATTTTCTCTTTTTCCTTGGAGGAATCTTCCCCAGAGGTCAGAGAGGGGTGGATCAGCACAGAGGAACAGCTGGTTCTGCAGGTCCCCGCAGCAACCTTCCCCCTGCCCCAGACTTCAAACAGAGATAGTCACAGTCAGTGTGGGCCAATACTGGGTAACTATTACACAAATATTCTGTCTGCTCACAGTTCTGATCGGGTGCTGGCTCATTGTACAAGGGATGTGTGGTTTTTGCGGTGAACAATGATAGCAGTGTTTGTGTCACAGGCAGGAATCTGAGTGTAAAGGCACGTGGGGATTTGGGGCACAGGTACAGTCACAGCCCAAGTGACTGCTGATGCTTTATCCGCTTACCTGGGAGCTTTAGGCTGGAGGCGAGAGGAAGGTCTGAGGAAGGGTGGGAGAAGAATATTGAAAAGCCCAAGCAGAATCTCAGCCTTGTCAGCTCCTTTACCCAGCCCCTCCTTTGCCCTGTGAGACTCAGGACAGGCTCTTACTGCTGTTCCCTGGCCCTGGGAGCTTGTCACCTGTCCCCTGCTCTGGGTCCATTGCTGGACTTTGCACATGGAACAGCCACACATCTGGCTCCTCCCCACCGGCCCCCAAGCTCTCAGGGGGAAGTTAGAGCCAGGCTGGCCCCGGGGGCTCCTCCCAGGCAGCAGAGCTTTCCCTTAGCAGGCACTGCCTTAAATATGTTCTGGATTAAGTGTTCCAGTTTGAGGTGATATTAGGGCCAGGCTAGGTCTTACATAATAACCCAGTCTTTCCATTTTTAGAGGTAAGCATGCTTCAGAGCTGTGTAGTGGTTGTCACTCCCATTCTTGTTTGCTAGATTTCACGCATTCGAGGGTAATTCTGCCATAGCTCGATCCCTCAGTCACTGGCATCTTTCTCTGTCAGCCTTCCTCCTATCCCCTGCTCCTGCCCCTCTCCTCCTCCTCGCTCTCCATCAGGGATCTCCGCCAGTGACTGCCGCTGCTTTGCTTCAAAATACTCCCTTGTGCATCTCTGTCTACCTGTAACAAAAAACATTCCAAGGGGGTTGATGGTCTTTTGAGACCATCTGCTGTTTCCAGCTCCTGCCCGTCCTGACAGCCTCTCTTGGTTTTGCTTCCTAGACCAGGAATCTCACTGTGGATGGACGCTTTGGCGTGTGGTCTCCGTGGACGCCCTGCACGCACACAGATGGCAGTGCCGTGGGATCTTGCCTCTGCCGAACCCGCTCCTGTGACAGCCCAGCCCCACAGTGTGGCGGCTGGCAGTGCGAGGGCCCCAGTGTAGAGATCGCCAACTGCTCCAGGTGTGACCCTCAGGACACGGGGTGTGTCAGACTCAGACTCCCAGGGGTCTGGGACATCGCTCATAACACAGGCCAGATTTATTTTCGGATATAGAAAGTTGGCAAAATGACGAGGATATTTACCACTTAAAAATCACCTATGGAGGAATATTGTAAAGGATAAATTAGATTATAGATCTAAACCTGCTCGTATGTTCATTGCTAGATGAGGAAAAATATTTTTAATTTGCACATCATGATTGGCTTGTTTGAGGAAAATATCCATGTTAGTTCAGAATCTTCTTCTGAAACATGTGCATTCATAGTTCCTGACTGGTAGAACGTGCTACATGAGTTAGGAGATAGATGAAGCCAAGTCTCTGATCAAAAACATCTCAGCTTTATGTAATGTATGAAGTCAGGACACCCAACTCAGCTAGCAATAGGCACTCGGTGACCGGAGACAGTTTAGTAACAGTACAAAGTGGGTTACCTGTGTCCTCTGCTTACTGTCCTGCTGACTGTTGGAGTTTTGTCACACTAAAACAGCGTGCTCTTTCCCTTCACCTGTGGCAGGTGACCACAGAGATATTTTAAGCATGGATTAGGAAAGCTTCTCAAATCAGCCTCCAACTTCCCCCTCACTTGTTCATTAATTTAGGATAGTTTCAAAAAGTACTATCTTCTTTCTATGAGCCTAATGTAAATGGGAAAAATCTCAGAGACAGTAAAATTCAGACTTGGTGATCAAAGCGTATGAGACCCCAGGGCATCACTAAGAGGGAGAGGGTGGCCAGACGAGGAAGTCCAAGTGCAAAAGGCAGACACTGTCCTCTGCTCCTGTTCTGCACACCACAAGGTGGAAAGGAGTGACTCGTGGCTATGGAGATTAGGCTGTTTTGCATGACAGAGGACATGGGCCTATCAAGTGTATTATGCATTGCCTACTTTCTATAAAACTGGGTAGTTTCCATCGATGCCTGCCAGAAACTTTATAACAGCTATCAAACTGCTATTGTCGGAAGATTGCAATAGCATACCTAATGCCCTCCTTGCCTTGTTTAATGGATGAAGGCTTACCGAGTGCATTATGGTGTCGTGTTTATTGATACACCTTCTGTTCTTGTTTTAGTTGGAAAGTCATTCTCTGCAGAGCTGCAATACTACAAGTGGTTATTTTAAGATTAAAAATTAAATAAGCAAGCTGGTTTTAGTGCTGCTTTAAATACATAAGGGGATTGCCTTGTACTGGCAATTACAAAAGTGATCCGCCTGCTGACACAGGCTTCCCTGGTGCTCTAAGCAGCATGGGGAAGTGTGAGGACCCAGGTCCACGTCATGAATTCAGACGTACACAATGACACTCATCTGTCTCCTCATTCATTAAAGTCCTATTGTTTACATGTACGTTTTTATTTATTTCCTACCCTGTATACAAGTTTCATATATTATAAATTGACTATATCATAAAATTTTATGTTTGTTAATGTTAGAAGATCTCTTTTCTGCTTTATTTCTATTTTAGTCAGCTATTTTAAATTGCACACAAACTTTATGGACACCCTATATATAAGGAAACTTTTAAAAGTAAAAATGTTATTTTATTTGTGTTGAAATTGCTACCTATGTTTTGGATGCAATTTACTGACTAACTTGGACATATTTTAAGATTGTAGGTAACAGAGTTTAAGATAATAGCTAATTATATGGAGGACCTATCTTATTTTATTGTAATTTTAGATAAATTGTCATAAAAGCAGCTTTACTATACTATCATACATACATATATATTTTACTTGTATCACTAAGTTTTAGTAAATAGATATTTTACATATATCACTAAGTTTTGGTAAATAAAGTAGGAAAATACAAAATACATACTAAGACTTTTTCCAGAGGAATTTTTATTTGAAATTATTTTTAAAATTGTATAATTAACTTATTACTTTTACTTGGATCTTCAATGGCATAGTTGAGAACCTGTATATTTTTACAGGAATGTACACAGTAAAACTGAGAAATACTATTATTTTATTTTTTCTAAGGAACATGCAAATGGATGTGTATCTAGTAGGTGAATGGTGGAGAGTACAGATATCCAGAGAAATGCAGATGTAGAAAAAAAATTCTACATGGTTTCCACAGACCATCTCTGTGGAATTTGAAATCTAAAGTTAATCAATATTTTAACATGTTAAATTTTTTAAAATACCTGTAACTTATTTTTGAATAGCAGGGGAAAACTGCTAAAAGAGCTATTTAAATGATAAACAACCTGAATACAGTCCCTTTAAGGACAAAATACAATACTTAACAATACTTCTCGTTACCAGTAATGATTTGTTTATTTTATATGCCACTTTTTAAAAATTATTTTATTTTATTTCGTATACTTATATGCATCTACATTATTCCATTGTATAACATAAATCCACATCCATATATTTACATACAATTTCTACTTCTTATTTATGCTCTTTAAAGCCTTGTCAATTTGTATTAAAATGGGCAAAAGTCTGAATTTGAAGTTCTTTCTTTCATTTTTAATAAACTTTGTTTTAAACCTTCAAACATTACGTGAACATTATGGCACTCTTTGACAATATGATCACTGTCAGCAAAGTCTCTGATTTTCACTGATGTTAGTAGATTTTACAAGAAAATGTTTATACAATTTTAGGTGGTCATTTATTCTAAATCATACTTTTCATAGATTATAAAGGATATAATACACATCAAAATATCATTAGTCTACTTATTTCTAAATGCTATTCTGTGAAATAGCATTATTCTTCATTAGCTTAATATCTTCATAACTCGGGTTTCCTAACAGTTTCTAATATATATGAAATTATTTATTGTGCACTTAAAACTTTATTCCTAAATGCCCTTTCTTGGCCATACCCTGGATGCCGGTGGGCGGGGCACTGGCAGTAATTGGGATTTACGGGGCACAGTCCCTCAGTCCCGGAGTCAGATGACTCCCTGGAACGTGGGCTTGTGACAGTGGGTGCAGACAGCAGCTGGGGTGGCCGAGTGATCACGGTGCTTACTCTCCCCCAGGAACGGAGGCTGGACCCCCTGGACGTCCTGGTCCCCCTGCAGCACCACCTGCGGGATCGGCTTCCAGGTGCGCCAGCGCTCCTGCAGCAACCCCACGCCCAGGCACGGGGGCCGCGTGTGCGTGGGGCAGAACCGAGAGGAAAGGTAGGTGCCGGCCGCGCCGCCCCGCGTCGCAGCCTCGCGCTCCCTGCCACTCCAGGGAGACCTGTTCCTTCTGTTATGGTCGGATCTAGCTTAGCTGCCCTGTGGCGCCCCTTCTGTCCGGCTGACTCGTCCTCTCCTTTTCCTGGCATCCTTTAGTTTTGACCGAAGCCGCCTGCTGACGGCATCCTGGGCTGCCCTTGTGCTGCACAGTGGGGCTGACTCAGCTGAACGCCCCCCAGGCAGCGGTGCCCCAGGGCCCACAGGCGCCCCGGTGCTGGGCTGCCTGGAACCATTGTTCTTGCAGGGGATAGACCAGTCTCCAAAGCTGCGATTCCAGGGAGAACCGACTAAAGTTCCATGCCCAGAGCAGGGGGAGAGGGTTGGGTCCGAACTCAGTTAGCAGCTGGAGTGCAGGCGAGAACGTCCTTGGGCATCAGCTGTGTTCGTAACTGCTCTGCGGTTCCAGGGAGGACCTACTAAGGTTCCATGTGCAGAACAGTGGGGGTGGGGGTGGGGGTGGTGTCTGAACTCAACCAGCAGCCGCAGTGCAGGCGAGACCGTCCCTGGGCGTCCGCTGTGTTTATAGCTGCTCCCCAGCCTGTTAATCAATACCCTCAATGAAGCCATAATGCAACTGAAAGTGGGAATTCTTTTCCCTGTCTATTTTAAGCTTTTAACACATCTTGGCAACATTTCAGTTCAGTGTTGGATTTAATAACGTATTTCTTTGTACAGTATTAGAATTTGGTTTCTGCCTCAAAATCTGGAATTGTGACTTTTGAATCTTTCTTGACTATTTTATGTATATTCCTATTTATCGCTGGAAAAAACTTCAATTGGGTAAATGTCACAGTGATTTTAACATTATTACTCTGCTTTACTGATATAAACTGGATGGCTTTGAGTGCCTTTTAACTAAAAGGTAGTAGGTTTGCATTCATTCAGACATGAATTCAGTGGAGCCTTTTATAGAAATACTGTATGTAGGTATTTGCTATGTGATTAGCTTTATGTAAACAAAACCCATCACACCTACTATATATGCAGGTAGTTCTCTAGTAGGTATTTATTTTGACCTGAAATCAACTAGGAGATTCTATTCATTCCTTCCTTTCTTCACTATGTGCCCCAATTACCAATTGAGATTTTTCATTCCTCTTGAGTAAGGAGGAAATGAAGATGATTTGTACAAAGCAGGGTCTGTCATTTTTGAAGTAGTCTCCTGAGATGGTCTGTGCCGGCCTGTCATTTCCTGTCTGATGCCAGTTAATAAGTGGGAAAGCTTATTATAGAAAAATCATCTCTGAGCTATTTCCAAGCCTTATATAATTTAAAATTGGTTAGAAGTTTTTAAATGCTATATATTATCACATGGTATAGGTTGAGCACCCCAAATCTGAAATCCAAAATAAAATCAGAAAGTTTTTTGAGCACTGAAATGATGCCAAAAATGGAAAATTCCACAAATATGTCAGGTTGCAGTCAAAATGCAGCTAAAACTTTATTTCTTGTACACAATTTTTAAATACATTATATAAAATTACCTTTAAGCTATATGTATAGGAAATAAGTGAATTTTGTGTTTAGACTAAGGTCCTATCCCCAATATATTGCATTATGTATAAGCCAATATTCAAAAAATCTGAAAAAAAAATATGAGATCTAAAACACTTCTGGTCCAGAGCATTTCAGATAAGGGATACTCAACCATTCAGGCAACAATGCGTCCGTGTGTGCAAAGGTGTCCCCAGAATCAAGGAGCTACCATAAACGTAGCATGTTATTACCTTTCCTGGGCTGAGCACACACATGTGGAGATTTTGAGGTTAGCACATGTATGTCTGCTGTATCCACATGATATTTCATAAAGCTAGGGATAGCATTTTTGGGGAAATATAGTTAAAATATTCCTTTTCTACAGGAAAGATCATTTGTGGAATTTTCCATTTTTGACATCATTTCAGTGCTCAAAAACTTTCTGACTTGTTCATTTGTAAATTAGCATTTGGAGGAAATTTTGAATTTAATTAATAAAAAGATTGCAAGAACAGAGACTATGAATGATTTTTATGAAATTTAAACCTCCCTATTGAATAGTGTTTCCAGGGGGCTACCAAGAGGTTAATGAAAACTAGCAAAACCAAGTTCCTGATGTTTCTTCCTTGGCTCCCACAAGCAAAAGACTCTTAGATTTCTCTGCCATGCTTAAAGGAGGGTCTTTCCCTCTGAGAAATATAAAAGACACACCTCTGTGATTCTGGCAATGGAGATAGTTGAAAACTAAACTCAAGATGAAAGTGGACTTGATCTCCATGGGAGAATATGAAAGACCAAGGACTAGGCATATGGAAGCATTAATACAACTAAAGATATTGTATCGACCCTGAAGATATGATGGGCAGCTACACATAAATGAATCAATTCTCCCAAAAGATTTCTGGTATTAGCATCAGGATTATAGTTAGTTACTTCTCATCTGGGATGACGTCTCCAATATGCAGAATAATTCCATCAGAGTTTCGTTGCAACAAAAATATCAGAGGTACTCACATCAATTTTTTATGAAGAAAATCTGGCTAATTTTTATGTGCACTTTAGAACCTACAGACACTATGTTTTTTGTTCTGAAATTTCCTTGAAAATGTTTTCTCAAATATCAGGAACTGAGTAGAAACACTGATTCCCAAACAGGCCACCAACGAGGAAGAAGTTAGCAGACGTTTCTATCAGTTTCCTGCTGAGTAACAATGGTTCCACCACCCGGAAAAAACGCAGGGGTCTCTATCTCACAGTCTCAGTGTCAGGAGCCTGTGGGGCTCCCCTGGGTCCTCTGCCCAGGGCCTGGCCAGGCTGCAGCCAGAACATCAGCCAGAGCCGTGGCCTCACCTGAGCCTGAACTGAGATCACGTGGTGGTTATCACTGTTTTCGGCTTTCAGTTGGTTCCTTGTGGGCTGTCAAGCTGAGAACCTCGGTTTCTTGCTTAGTTGTTATCCAGAGGACACCTTCAGTGCCTTGCCAAACGAGCCTTCCCAACATGGTCAGTTGCTTCCTGCAATTGAGCCAGGAAGGCTCCTCACCAATGGACGTTACTGTTTTATGTAACACACTCATGAAAGTGACGGCCTCTCACAGTGAGCTACACATGGATATTTTATTGGTTAGATGCCTACTTCTGTCCATACTCAAGAGGAGGGTATGACGCAGGGTGAGAAAGTAGGAGGTGGGATTCTTGGGTCACCATACAGTCTGTGTGCCACGTTTGATTTTCTGTCCCCCAATCATTTCCATCCATCCCCCTGTGTGAAAAAACACATTTCCACCACTCCCACGGGCCCCATTAAATCACTGCCTAATCCAGAACCTTGTCATTTAAATCAGGCCAAGATGTGGATGAGGCTTCCCGGGGTTTAGTTCCCACGTGTCAATCTCTAAAACAAAAGAGTTGTCGGCCAATGACACTCTCAGTGTGCAATGGTGGGACAAGCCAAGGAAGAAAGCGACAGATGTTTCTGTTCAAAACGCAGGGAGATGGGAAAGACAAAGGAAGCCCTACTCAGCGCAGTTCTTCAGTCTAGTAGGGAAGTTCATTAGGAGTTGATTGAGTTTGGGGGTCCAGGCACAATGCTCCATGGTTCTTGGCTCTGCCTTCCAGGCTCTAAGTTCTGCTTCCCGAATCATCCTTCCCCTGCCATGAAGGTAGCATGGGTTTGCAGTTGGGCAGTTTAATCAGCCTCCTTGATTGAGGGGGGTTCCAGCAGCTTTTCCTTTGCACTTTCTCTGTCCCTTTCAGTTCACGCTGGTGATATTCTACGGAAATAACTTTCTGGAAAACTTTATGGGTCTTCAATGCATTTCTCTGGGGTCCACTGAACAGAAGGAGTCCACCCTTACAGTCGTTTTGCAGAGTGCCCTTCTCTACATTGGGTTCTGCTGAGGTGGCTGAGGGACACCTTCGAGCTTGCTAGTGGCCTCTGCTATCATGGAGAGGAACTTGTGAGGCACACAATTGCTACTGGAAGGACCTTTTTATGACTTAATGCTACTCTGATTCTTATATCTTTCTGAGGTTGTAACAAAAGGCTAGACAGTCACACCCTCAGCTTTTTCCCCTGTGCCCTCCTTCCGCACAGTTCTTGGCACCTGTTTCCACACAGACTCATGAATTATTATTTTCACGAGACTGGGTGTGCAGAAAAATGGACAGTTTATGGAGAAACAATAATGGTTTATTAATTGGCTGTTAAAAGAAAAATGAAAATGAGCAGTCATGGGCAAAATTAAAATCCTAATTATTAATGCATCATGGAATGTGTCTGTGACTTCCAGTGCTTTAAGAGACTAGAAACTCAAGAGAGACAATAAAATTGCAAAAACATTTAGCTCATTATTTGGTCAAAACAAGCAGCATGTTGAAGTCTAGAGAAG
This sequence comes from Arctocebus calabarensis, assembly GCA_963573935.1. NCBI lineage: Eukaryota > Metazoa > Chordata > Mammalia > Primates > Lorisidae > Arctocebus > Arctocebus calabarensis. The sequence goes on along the minus strand of CAUYON010203402.1, from coordinate 18,366 downwards.
GAGGGGCCCTCGGTTGGCCCAGCAGCTTCTGTTTTCCTCTAACTTCTCTTGTTAGAAATGTTGCCCCCTAACAGATCATATTTTAAGGTCTACTGTAGAAGGAGGAAAAAAAGGAAAGGCAGGTTACTGACAACATTAAAATGCAGCCAATAGGTAATTTGTTTTTGTTCCCAGTGGTTGCAAGTTCCGTGCCACATGCACAGATTGGAGTCAATTTTTTACTACAGGAACATGCTGGGCACTTCCAGAGGCGGCTCATTACAGACAAATATGAGAAAGTGTTTGTGCACCATGATTGGGTTTTTTTGCATGAGGAAAATGGCACCTTAGCTGCTGTGCATTTTATTGAAGTTGGAGATTTTATAAGCACATTTATAGTAAAGATTTCCTTTGCTCTCCTTCCCTTTTTTTGTTTGTTTGGGGGTTTGAAAGCTGAAATTTGGGTTAAGTTGCTTAGAAAGTCCTTGCCTTTCCAAGTCAGTGAGTCAGTTTGAGATGGGAGATGACCTGCTCTTTCTCATTTTACCCACAGTGAGCTACACGTGGGTATTTTTAATTAAATGCTGGGAGTTCTGCTATTCTGAACTTTCTCCATGTCTTCAAAAGGTGTTCTCAAAACAAATGCCAATTTCCTCCTGGGACACTCCGTGCACCAGCGCACATGTTAACATTTTTTTTTTAATTTTTATTAAATCATAATTGTGTACATTGGTGCAATCATGGGGCACAATGTAATGACTTTATATACAATCTGAAATATTTTCATCGAACTATTGAACATAGCCTTCATGGCCTTTTAATCACTATATGAAGACATTTAGTAATTTTCACCTGTACCCTTGTAAGGAGGGTGATTGCTGGGATCACACATTAACATTTAATTGAGGTAACTCTGCACACGTGCACACACATCCTAAGGGCAAATTCTCTTCATCTGTCGTATCCTCATTTGAGGCGTGGTGCTTCTGCCCAGGGGCTGTGCTCTGAATTAGGAGTCTCCTCCTGTCTTCCGCTGTGCCAGTCACATCCACCGGCCCGAGTGGTGAGTACTTAGGAGACTATAGCTACCCCTTGAGAGGGTAAACTTACCCCTTTTCTGTTGTCTCAAAGCTGGAAAAGATGAGGAAGAGAGATTAAGGGTTCAGTTCCACTCACTGATCTTATATTTGAAAGTTTAGGGAAACGAAACTGTTTGCCTGATTTGTTCTCAAGTATCTGGAGGCTGGTCGAATAGCCTCTGTCTCTCCCCCTGGATTGTCACAATCCAGACCCTTCTGGCTGGCGTTTGCTCCACCAGCTCTTTCTTCTGCCATCTGTGGAGGTGCAGACCCCATCCTGAAACTTGGGGAGTTCTTCAAATCTCAGGGGCTCTGGGCTGCCCTCAGGGTGAGACTCCGACCCCAGTCATCAGCCTGACTCTGATGATGTTATTATATCCCCAGAGCTCTGTGGCACTTTCTGATTCCTTACCGAGTTCACACTTTCCCACCCTATTTGGTAAAGATAGTTCATTCCACTTCCTGGGGCCTTTTTCTTGCTTTGTCTTCTCAAAAGAAGAAAAAGCTTTTCCGAAACCCTAGCAGGTGTCTCAAATGCCTCCTCCTCCTGGCGGCCCTCGGGTCGGCCTGCTCTCTCCCTTTCACTCTGTACCTGTTCCCACGCATTCCCACTAAGCTGTCCAGCTGGGTGGAAAACATTTCTATCTTCCTACACCAGGAACAGTTCTAGCTTACCTTGCTGTCAGGAAGCAAGCTGGTGGTTGGCTCCCATTTCCTTTTCCTTCCTACCACCACCTTGATTTTCTACTCCAGAAACAGATTCCCTTCCGCTCCTGTAAGTACAGTGATATATTAAGAGACTATTTTCTGCCCTGCACATTCTGAGCTGTGTCTGTTTCACTGTTTGTCTTTGGCCGAGAACGCCAGTGATACTCTGTGATTCTCCTTACATCATGCCCTGCAGGGTTAAGCATTTATTAATACCGATGGCAGTAAAGGTGACTAGCTCAGGCCAGCGAGTCAGAACCTTTGCTTCCTGTGTCTTAAGGCAGATGGCTGTGCAGGAGAAGCAGACATGAGAAAAATCTTACTTTCTATTAAATACTAAATAGTATTCTTTAGAAGCTAAATTTGGGCTTAGTACACAGACTATAGATTTTAGGAAGTCCTTTCAATGACCACGTGTGACTAACCACATTTGGCAAAGTTCCGAGTAATGTTTTCCTTGCTGTGAGCTGCAACCTACAGCTACGATTACAGTGACTCGGACTGTTTCCTCCTCGCTTTTTGCTTATTTCCTTCATTTCACTTCATTTCACTCGTGGTGTTTAAGAGTCAAGAGAAATGAGAGCCATCATAGGGCTAAGGGAGGCTGTGGGTATTTGGCGAAAAGTTGGCAAAATGCTTGTCTCCATAGAGTAGTTTGTTCAGTCGCTGCAAAATAGGGCTGCTAATGGTACAATTGTACAGCAACTCAATTACTTTTCAATGACTGGTGGTATTTTAAATTAATATCGTTTGGCTTCACTGTGAGCGTTTGGACACCAATTTAAAAATACAAGAACCTACAGCGTATGTGGCATGGACCTTTGTGCTCATCTCAGGCTTTAACTGTTCTTGAACTTACCCTGATATAATCATAGGACTTACTTGATTCAAGAATGAGAAATGAATTCCAAATAAGGCAATGCTGACTTTGTATTGGCGATGACTTTCTCTTTCAACCGTTATGTTTAGGAGATAGACTCCCTACTTGGATGTTCTCTGTGTGCTCTTATTCGTGGGTGTCTGTCTGAAGGGTTCTGTTTTGTTCTGTTTCCTTTGACTGGCTGCACAGGAAGAGCCACCCTGCGTTGTGAGTTCGCACTTTCCTCCCTGTCCGCTGCGCATCCCATTGTCTGTGCGCACGCAGCATGGCCAGCGCCACGCCCGCCTCCTGTCCTGTGCCACCGCTCCGAGCACAGCAGCCCCTCGCGCAGAGCATGCACACGTGTCCCATGTCTGGCACAGGGTGGAGAGTGGAAAGGTCAGCCACCCCAAGTGGCACTAATCGGTTTCCTTTTCCTCTCGGTTTCCTCATCCAGATACTGCAATGAGCACTTGCTGTGCCCCCCACACGTGTTCTGGACGGGCTGGGGTCCTTGGGAACGGTGCACAGCGCAGTGCGGGGGTGGCATTCAAGCTCGCCGCAGGACCTGCGAGAACGGGCCCGACTGTGCGGGCTGCAATGTGGTGAGTAGCCTGCTCCTCTCAGGCACCCGCAATCTGGAGCCCACATCCGACCCCTCGCGACTTCTCTCTGCACGCTGGCTAAAGCCGGAGCTCTTCAAACACTTTACACTTCGCGGGTACCCAAGGCTCAGACATCAGATGGTCCCCACACTGTAGGCGCCCTGTGGGCCCCAGATGCTCTCCACACCGGCTCTGCCACAAACATGAGAACTGCCAGAGACCCCCGATGGCCTGCACACAGAGAGGGTCCTGTGAGCCCGGCACGGCAGCCACCGGTGCTCTGCAGGCCAGATGGCCAGTGAGGATGTCTGGGCTAGATGCTGGGGATTCCGAGCCTGAGTTCTTCTTTCCATATAGATAAAGCGTGCTAGGAGCTTTTCAGTTCTGATTTCTGAGCCATGATGAAAACCTCAGGCTGCTTAACTGTGGTCACTATATTTGGTTTGGATGTGAATAATGTCCCCTAGCTGCCCCCTACCAGGCAAAGAATGTCCTGGAAGAACCTGACACTCAGGAGGAGGAAGTTAGAAGGAGCCCTGTTTGGAGTGAGTCTCTGCCAATTCAGAGCAAATAAAAGAGAACTTACGGTTTTGTTTTTCTTCTGCCTTAGCAGGTCATATTTCTGTTAACACTTTCAACTGTAAAACTCCCCTGACTCCCATTCTTTTCCTAAGGCTCCTCCTGTGTTAGAGCAGCTGAGGCTGACACCTGCCAGGCATTTGCGCCTCCATTTCTCCCTGGTTCCAGCACCACAGAGGAACGCGGGCGGTGGCCAGTGTTGAGGTGGAGAAACTCAGTAGGAGCAAGTCCAGCCCAGCGTCCCTTCCTGGCCAATCTTTCCCATTGGCTTTTGCAGCACTGTTGTCTCTTGGTTTATGAGGCTGAGTGGTATTTCTGTGCTGCTGTAAAGACTGTTCTGCCAAAAACACACAGCCCAGACAGCCTTGGGGAATATCAGGAGAGCAAGAACGTCATGAGATGCTTTGTCAGATATGACATGGGGCCCAGGGAGATATTTTTGTTGGCATTTGCAATTAGATTTCTTCCTCTTCACACTAGCAAAGGTTCAATAGTTTCTCTAATAGAATTTATTGATTATACAGACCATTCTTTCTAGATCAGCCTGAACAACAGACTATGCAAATTTTAGTGTAGAGTTTAGGATTGTGTATTATTGACATTTCAGATGTTGAAATTTAAAATAATTGGTTTTAAATAATTTTAAATGGGTTAATCTATGAATTCTCACATTTTCTAAAAAGAACATTCAAAGGGGGTAGTTTTATTCTTTACCAAAGTACATCGTCTTCTGCTCCTGGGTGGTGTGAAGTCTGTTTTCCGAAGTCTGCACTCACATATCCAGGTGTGTTTCACCTGCTGGGAACCCAGAGGATGAAGTGCCTGAGTTGATTTTTCAGTTTAGGTTCTAAATACTGTGTAGTATGGAGAATTCAGAAAACAGTTCACACCATTTATTTTCACATTGAAAAACAGTTCAATGAAAGAAAAAATTACATTAACAAAGAGGGCATATCCTATGTAGTTACTAGGATGTGTGTGTGAGAGAGAGATACATTTGATTATAAATGCAAAAAGTTTTCTAAAATGCCCATGCATTTATTGCTTTATTTATTACAGAATTATGAGTTATGAAACAAATATAATCTCAGCTTTAAAATCCAAACAATATCACTCTTGTCTCCAGTGAGATTACTGCTAGTTTTTAGGTAATTTGTTGTTTTGCTTTCCTTTTTGTTTTTCCCACCAAACTTAATCTACTCAGTCTATTTTCAGAAGGTGTAACTGTGGTGCAGAGGAGCAATTTGCTTCTTAATGGTAGAAATACATTTATTTTTATTTAGCATGCATTTCATTTCTCTCTCTCTCAAGATGGGGTCTTGCTCTGTTGCCCAAGCTAGAATGGAATGGTGTGATTGATCATAGCTCATTGTAGCCTTGAACGTCTAGGCTCAAGCAATCTTCTCACCTCAGCATCCTGAATATATGTGTACCACCACACCCAGATATTAATTTTTATTAATTTTGTAAAAACAGGCCTCACTAAGTCACCCAAGCTGGTCTCAAATTCTGGCCTCCTGTGATCCTCCCACCTTCAGCCTTCCACAGTGCTGAGACTACAGGCCTGAGTCTCCGTGCCCAGCCAGGTCTGTGTGTCTGTGTCTCAGGGCAGGAGTGCCAGCCCATCTAACTGAGGAGCATAGCAAGGTGAAGGACCTGCAGGACCCGCTTGGTTTCTTTGGATGGTTTGGAACATCTATTCTACCAATTAAATTCTTATGAAACTTTTTTATAAATCATTATCTTCTAACTAAAGAACCATTTTTGTTCTGCATGTTCTAGCTGCAATTTATCAATCTTTGAAAACAAAGTATGTTTGTTTTAGATGTCCTCTTATCCACACAATGGCTGCTGACTGTAGGAGACGTGTAGAGTTTGAAGTCATGAAGTGATCACCTGCTAGCCGGTATCTACTGATTTCAGAATCACAGTCTCCTCTTTGGACAAGGGACTGACAGTTCCTCCCACCATGAGCTCCTGTGTCGAAGTCGTGACCCTCTGAAGGTCTGACAGAAAGTCTCACATTTAAGCCATTTGTACTCTCATTTCTTTAATTTTTTTTAATTCTGTTATATATTTTTATTTCATTGTCTTTATTATTAAATCATAGCTGTGTACAATAGTGCAATCAAGGGGTACAATGTGCTGGTTTCATATACAATCTTAACTATGTTCATCAAACTGATTAACATAGCCTTCCTGGCATTTTCTCGGTTATCATATGAAGACATTTGTATTCTGCATTTAGTAAGGTTCGCCTGTACCCTTCTAAGATGCACCATAGGTGTGGCCCCACCAATTACCCTCCCTCCATCCCTCCACCCCACCCTTGCCCCTTTCCCCATATTCTTGTGTTATACTTGTTATCTCGAGGTTTCAGCTACTTGTCTGAGCTCCAGCTTTATTAAAAATGGCAGTCTTCTAATAAAATGTCATTTACACAGTAAAGTACATCTCTGGGGAAAGTATAGGAACCTGAGTTTCCTGAATGCTACAGCAGGTTATATGTGAGGCATTACAAAAGTTTTGAGATACACAAAAATCAAGGAATATAAAATCCATGCAGATGGAAACAAACAAAGCCCTCTCAGCAACACCAATAAGCAAGGAAGCAAGCTGAAACTTACACAGGTGAATCAGAAAGAATGCTGTCAACAGTGTTTCCTGGAAGTGAAATGATGAACCATAACATAGTCTGTCTCAAAACTTTTGTAGTGACCCATGTATACATAGGAAGGGTTGATAATTTTATGTATGAGCAGATTATAAAAGGCTTGAGAGTTTTCCCTTGCTCTACTGTTTCAGAACTGAAATTTCTTGAAGATTTTCCCACTTTACCTGTGAAATTTGTACGTCTTTGTCTCTGACTAAATCACCAAGACTTTATTTAAATCTCAACAAAAGAAGTTTGGTTCAGACAGCAAAGGACCTTTTCCAAGAGCACCCAGTTCTTTGACTGAAACCCGGCGTGTCCAGTTCCCTGGGTGGAAGGCTGGAGGAACCTGCCTGTGTTACTTTAGGAGCTGAGCCATAGGCACAGAGGGAGGACCTGGGTCTCGGGCTGCCGCTCAGCTGTGTGAACCTGAGACCCACTCTCTGCCCTTGGGCTTCCTGTCCTTTCCCACAGAGTTCAAGGCCAGGCTCTCAAGTCACTGATTCTGTGACCCTAGCATCCCTTCTCTGGACCCTGCGATACATGCATCCAGCTGGCTGCCCCTTCTAGCAAATGTCCTTCTGTGATATCTGAGACCTCTAATGACCTTGGGAGATGAGACACACAAGGACACTAAAGAACGGACAGTTACTCTCTACTTCCAGGAAAGCTCGAGTCCTCTGGTTGTCACTGTCCTCCCCGGGTCGGCAGGTCATCCTTGCACACCTGTGGCTTCAGGTGGAAAGAGCAGTACAGCGGCTCAGAGAGGCCCTGCCCTGAGCGTCCAGCAGCAGTACCCAGTTGTTCCACTTGTCCTGGGCAGTTGACACCTGACTGACACAGCTGTGTGGAAGATCCGTGAATATGTGATATTCATACACATCCTAGCCCAGCACCAAATCAAACGTTAACATTCATAAAATAGAAATTATCACCACCACAGGTCTTGCTATTGACATATTTCAGGAAAAAAAAGTTCTATCCTTGGGCGGTGCCTGTGGCTCAAAGGAGTAGGGTGCTGGCCCCATATGCCGGAGGTGGTGGGTTCAAACCTAGCCCTGGCCAAAAACTGCAAAAAAAAAAAAAAGTTATATCCTAATAATAGCATCTTATATTTTATTACATTTTAAATTATTTTATATTACTATATTATGTATAGATTTTATATTAATATTTTGCATTAATATATAAATGCTCTTTGTATTTTATATCAATTATCTTAGGGACATTACATTTTATTTTTAACTTTTTTATTTCAGGTTAATGTGAGTGTACAAACAACTAGGTTACAAAATTTGCATTTGTTAAATGGAGTCTCTCTTTTTGATTAACAAACTGTGGCACATGTATACCTTGGAATATTATCCAGCCATAGGAAACAATGGAGACTTTGCATCTTTGGCATTAACCTGGATGAAGCTGAAACACATTCTTCTTAGTAAGGTAGTATAAGAATAGAGAAGCAAGTATCCAGTATACATTTTATTTTTCACCTGTTTGGTAAGAGTAGCCATAACGATACTTATCAGGCATTATTTTGATAACATTAACCATAACACTACTTTTTAGTCTTGCAAATCCCAATTTACTGGGTAATAGCAAAGCAAATATTGGCAGTTATAGTTAATCACATTATAACTACACATACTGAAATCCATGCATATTAAAACAATTAACTTTTATTGACTAACGAAGACACGCCAAGCGGGCATTTAGGGTAATTAAAATGTATCATGCTTCTTTTCCCTGAGTCCCTGTGAGCAGTTTTCATTATTACCTCTGCCCGGAGATAGGAAAACTCAACCTGAGAAAGATTAATGAACTTGCCCAGGAGCAAGCAATTTGCTAGTGGGAATGGACTAGCATTTGAAAACTGGTTCACTGGGCACAAATGGAATTTAATGGTATGACTCTCTTTGCATATGCTATTTGTTCAGTGTTAAGTGATAAATGATAATACCTAACTTTCCTTTACTTTTATTTAGGTTGAAGTATATATCTTAAGAGAAAGAGGAGCTTTTTGTCTTTTTGAACCTCTTGTTCATTAGCACCCTTGCTTTTTATGATATTATCACTTTCTTCCTGGCAACCATAAAAGTATTAATGGGAGATTATCATGAGGGTGGAAATTCATCAAGGATAAGCTCATAACACAAACTGTATCTCTGGGCTGAAAATTACAGCACATAAAAGGAAGAAGGGTATATAAGGTTATGTTGTATATATGGGATTACTTCTTCAATTGGGGTAACAAAATTCCCTGGAAGGGTTAGCAGGTGCATGAAAGAACAGAGCAGAGGCCGCCCAGATGCAGCTAACATGATCACAGGGAGAAACAGACTTAGCATTTCCAGCACCATATTTCTTACTGAAATATCACACAAAGTATAAAACAATTGACCAAAAGCTATGATTTAAGATATCAACAGGGAGCACAGGATAAGAATTTATTTCCTGGATACAAAAGAACTGGAGCACAGAAGGCCTGGAAAGGTCAAAAAAAAAAAGGCAATGCAATCGATCCGCGCTGTGGAAGGGTCTGGGAAGGTTAATCCGAGTTGATATAATATAGCGGGATGTGTGCATGGGGAACAGTGGCACAAGGACTACATGTAGCAGCCAGTGAAACCTGGCAATTGGATGCTTAAATAGGTTGTGATGTATAAAAATATGACAGTGTCACAAAATACCCACCCCTTGGTGTCACGCAGTAGGGTCTGCAGAATGCTTTGGGGAATACGCTCTTGTGTATTCCTGATTTGTCAAATAAGAAAAACAAGGCCTGTGGAAAACTAGTTAGGTACCAGCAACCCTTCAGGATCAAGGGTTGTTTCGATCACTAGAGCATCCTAAATAGACCCAACATGCTGTGACTTCTCAGAAAACACAGGGTCGAGAAGAGTCAGGTAAATGGGCCAGAGCTAATATCCCACAGCCCCAATACTGCCCAAACAGGGACATTTGTATTTGTTCCTTATCTTCAGTATTATTTCTGAAAAATGTCAGCTGAATTTGCCTCAGGGCAAGAGTAATATGCCAGCAAGCTGTATTTTGAAGGGCCTCACTTGTAGAACAGAAATTGTTTAAGTTCGCATGATATTAATTTTTTAAAAAGCATGCGCAGCTTAGGAAGAGGAAAGAAAATAAGAAGGGAAAATGAAGAAAATAAGGGAGATTGACTCAATAATTAATTGAGATGCTTCAGGGACCATTTAAGAAAAACGTGTCCTGGCTTTGCTTAAAAAAAAAGCATGCGTGGCATACAGCCTCATCTTAATATTACCGCTCTGATTCAAAATGCAATGGGATTCAGGATAACAACATGCAGGATGGTTCTACCAATCACTTGTTCTGGGGATGTTTAAAAATATTTTTGTATAATTTTTTTGTAACTATATTCTTAATTTGGTGATATTTTAAAGAATAGATAATTTTTACAGTTTTATTTCAAGAAATTTTTAGATCTTGATTTCTAACAATGCTAATGTTTCAATAGCATGAATCTACTGGTGTAAAATATATCTTACTTTATATTTAGTAAAATATTTTTAAGCCCCCTTGTAGTCTATCTTAGTAGACTCTAACAGATTTTTGTTTTCTAGGACGGTGGCATTTATTAGTTCCCTATTTTTCCTGTATCAGGTGAACAATATTTTAAAGTTCTGTAGACAATTTGTACCTATAGTTTTTAGGACAAACAATTTCCCTTCTTTCTAGATAGCTAACGTTATCTCTAGTTCCCCATTTGATTTTTGTACTTCCAGAGAATAACAACCTCTCTGCAATGGTATCTAACTATATTGAAATGGGAGGGCTGATGTCTCTCTCCTTTCATCACAAAATACAGAGGGAGGGTAACCTGGGGTACATGGAAGTTTTGACAATTGAACAAACAGTTTTAAAATGGGCTGCTTGCTTGTTTGTAATTGGTAGTTTACTTTGAATTCCTATTTGATGTTTCTTCAGTTTGAACAGTGGTTTTCTTTAGAGATTCATAATCCTATCTTGGAGGGTGGGCAAATTTTTATAAGGAGGCACATTGGAAAGTTGGCTTTTACTTACTTATTTTGTTTGCTTTGTTTGCCTTTATACAATATGATATCAACATATGCCAGCCTCCAGGTCCTTGGAACATTGCCAGCTATGCTAAATTATATGCTTTAGTACGTGTTATTTAATTCCAGCCTAGATCCATTCCCAAACATTTACTTACTACCCCTGACAACACACTGTGTCCCTCCCCACTGGCTCGGCCCCTCCTGCCTGGGCTCTCTTGGGGCTGCTTACTGATGTGTCGGAAGCTGTTCTCGATTTCATGAGCCAGTTGGGCTGGTTTAGATAGAATGAATTTTATCCATTGTTTATGTAAATACCATTTTATAATCCCCCAAACCCAATTTTCTTAAAAATAATAAGTGGAATATTTCTTTCCAACCCCATTGAAAACATACAGAATTTTTATAGATACAAAGAATATTTTTATTTTTTTTTATAATTTTATTGAATCATAATTCTGTACATTGGTGCAATCATAGGGCATGATTCATATACATTCAGAAATGTTTTCATCATAATGTTAGAGATAGCCTTCATGGCATTTTCTTGATCACTATATAAAGACATTTTTTTATCATCATCACCTTAATTATCTAGCACAGTAATTGCTACATGCCAGGTATTATTTAAAGTACTTCTTAGGGGGCTGGGCACGGTGGCTCACACCCGTAATCCTAGCACTCTGGTATTGTTTGAGCTCAGGAGTTCCAGACCTGCCTGAGTAAGAATGGGAGAATGTCTCAACTAAAAATAGAAAAACTAGCCAGGCACTGTGGTGGGCACCTGTAGTCCCAGCTACTCGGGAGGCTGAGGCAAGAGGGTTACTTGAGTGTAAGAGTTTGAGGTTGCTGTGAGTTATGACACCATGGCACTCTACCCAGTGTGTCAGAGTGAGACACTGACTCAAAAATAAATAAATAATAAAGCAACTGTTGGGGATTTATTATTTATTCTTCTCAACAACCCAGTGACATGGCATTATTTTTAGGGTAATAATGTCATAGATGATAGTGGCTTGGCATGAAGAAGCAGAAGGCCCAGTTCCCGAGGTGCAGCCATCCTCCGGGCAAAGATTTGTAGTTGCAGCCTGTGTGTTTCCTTGCCACACTCTGCAGCCTCCTCTGAAATTCAAAAGGTAATTTAAAAGCATAAATAATACAGCTTTTCTAATGATCCCATTAGCACCAACACACTTATATTATAGAAATTTTGTTACCCAGTGGAGTATGACCCACAGCAATTGTGGTAAAGAGTGTCATCTAAGCAAAAGGTGGAAAAAAGCCCCAGTCACTTATTGAGAATAACAGCTGATGGCTAGCAGCCTCCCCAGGCGTGCATGTAACTGAGGGTCCAATGGGAAGACAGGATTTTTGGGAGAGCCCCAGATAGTCAGACGTGCCCCTGCCAACCCCTATCTTCCCCAAGTCACTGTCTATACAGCATCCTGTTGAGCAGGTTGTGCACTGCAGAATTCCAAGGGGCTGTCAAGCATCTGGTAGATGTGAGAAGCACCTGTGGCTACGCAGGGCATCCTGAGTGCCACCAACCCTGACCTGAGTGTGTGGAAACTCAGTTCTTCAAAGCACTGAGCATTAGCATGGTGGGGCTGGGTCAGAGAGGAGCAAGTCTGCCATGTTTAAAGTAGAGCTTGAGACCAGACAAGGGCTTAGAGCACCTAGTTAATGTAAGGGGCAGAAGGGATGAGGGGAATGAGGTAGAATGGTGGAACAGGTCCCACTAGGGTCTGTTCTCAAGGTCACTGCTGTGGGCAGCAGGACCGATCCACTGAGAAGCCTGCAGGTGCCTCCCAGGAATGCCTGACTCCCGTGGCTCTCCTTAGGGGAGGGGTATTCCCAGGCTGCATGCTCACATGCCCTGCAGTCTCCTGAAGCTTCCGAGAAGATCCCAGCATGAGGTGTGTGCTACAGGTGAATGCCACTGCCTTGCCTACAGCTGGGACCGTGGGGGGCCAAGGGGCTGCATGGTAAAGGATGTGCCACCGTTGTTTCATGAAAAGAAGTCCTCGGCACCTGGAACAGATCAGTGAGGACAGGATTTCTGAAGCTGTGGTCCGATAACTGGGGCTGAACACTGCCTGGGGCCCTCCCACCGTGCAGGGTCCCATAGACTCTAGGGATTCCAGGCATCAACTAGCCGAGGACACTTATCTCGACCAGATTATGCCCCTTCCCTGTCGGGCATTTCTGTCAGACACAGTGCTTGTGCACCAGGTTTTGCCTTGGTCATGTGACGGAAAAGCCATGGGACGTCTGGGAAAGGTCTCCCTGTTCCTTGGAAAGAGATGTAGGAAAGGAAGGCTCCTCAATCCCTCCAGGCACTGACACATTCAGTTGTGAAACCGGGCCCCACTTACCAGCCGTCTGAGGGTCCCCTGGTCAGGAGGAGCTGGGCGGGGGGCCGTGCTTCCCCTCGCCCGCCAGGCTGAGCGGTGAGACCAAAAGCTCCTGGTGGTTGCAGCTACTCTGAGCCTGAGCCCAATCATTCTAACAGCTTTCTCCTCCCCTCCCCCTTCACGGAACAGCCCTTCAAATACTATTTACTAACGGGCATGCAAAGTCGTCTTCTTCCCTAACAATCGCTGCCTCTGGTAAAGATGATCTAGGGATTTTCATGTGCTCCATTAGCAGGAAAGCTAAACAGATGACCTTGATCTTCATGAAGAAGGTCACGATCTGCCATCAAACTGAAGTTGTAAAATGCATTCACTTATATTTCCAAATATTCTTCTGCAAGGGAAGTGATTTATCTCACTAGCTGAAACTTAATATTACATTTCCATGGGAATGCAGAATTTGCTTTCTTTTGTTGTAAACTATCTCAGCGAAGAGCTCGCAAATATGAAAGATTGTCAGAGTCAAAATGCCACATTTTGTTAAAAGAGGCTTGAGCATTTTGAAAAAGTTACTATCAGTATACAAAATCAAGTGGTACAGCAAATGGCCCCGAAAAGTGGAAGTTTCTAAAATTTAGCGCTGAAAGTTTGGCAATCAAGTATAAGAATGATGTATGACACAGACAGAAAGAAAAGAAAATGATGGATTATAGGAATTAATCCATCAAGAGTCTGCCCCTAGGACATATAAATAATCATCTACCACCTCTGGAAATTGCAATTGGTGTGGAGATCTGGAATATTTCACAAAAATGTTTTATTTATAGTGTTGGAAGTGTCTGTTGTACTTAGGCTTTAAAAACTATGATTTTTTTTTCTGCTTACAAAAATTCAAATTCAGTGATTGCAAAGTTAGTTGAAAGAAGTTTCCATAAAGAGGTTTTCTGCTGTAAAAATGATATAAGTTGCACACACAGGCACATTTTTTCTTTATGCTTTTCTACTAAATTCATGATAAATATTCTTCAACATCTGATGATAAAATAGATAAAATTTATATATGGAAAGATAATAATAGCATTTTCAGTCATAACAATTTCTACTAAATGTTCATGATTTAAACATTTTTTAATGGGCCTATAGGAATAAACAGTACAGGCAAAATTAACATTTTCTTTTAAAGGTATAACAAATACTCAGCCATAAGAAACCCACATTTTCTGTTTCTAAAAATGTCCCAATTTTTAACTGTTAAAAATAAGTACTTTAAAAATTCAAAGTCTTGATAGCAGTGTCTTTAAAAATAATTAAGTGAATGAGGTGAGGGATCTATTAACCAGTATGATGCAAGCATTCCAAGTTGTATATGAAATCAGCACAATGTACCCCCTTTAAATGCATTAATGTATACGTGATACACCTCTTTTTGATTTAATAAAAAAAAATAAAAATAATCAGGGAATATTCTTTCCCCAACGTGGCATTTTTGGGCTAATCATGGATTACACATAGAAAACACTCACCAGGTCTTTTACTTGATTCAATGTCCCCTTCAAATTGGTCACTTAAGTTTGTTCAATTCCAATACTCCTGGTTGGGCCAGGTACATGCCACTGAAATTAAAAGACAATTCTCTCTTCTCTCTATGGCAAGAACAGCTATAATTTATTTATTTAGTGAAATTCCTTACTACAATATACTGTTAATAGTTCTCCTATTGTACATTAGATCTTTCGACCTTTTCATCGTATTTGCTGGTTTGTGTCATTTGACTAACCTGTCCCTATGTTCTCCTGTTCCTACCTGCTGAACTGGTGACCACTGCTTTATTTTTCTATCTCCATATATTTGACCTTTTTTTCTTTAGATTTCACATGTAAGTGAGATCATGCAATATTTTCCTTTCTATGTCTGGCTATGCTACTTAGGGAAATGTCCTCCAGGTCCACCTATGTCATGACAAGTAGCAGGTTCTCCTTTATTTAAGGCTGAATAATACTCCACTGTGTGTGTGTGTGTGTGTGTGAGTGTGTAATGATTCCTTTGTCCATTCCTCCATTATTGGGCACCTAGATTGTTTCTAGACAAAATGGCATCCTACATGCTGGGGGAACATATTTGAACCATATATCACATAAGGAATTGACTAAGATATACAAAGAACTTATACAACACAGTAGCAAGAAAATGTATGACCCAATTAAAAATTGGGTAAGGGACTTAAATACACATTTCTCCAAAGAAGACATACAAATGCCTCCAGGTGCCTGGAAAAGTGCTCAACATCACCGCTCACCAAGGAAATGTAGATGGAAACCAGATGTGATGTCTGTTAGGACAGGACAGCCGTTATCAAGAGGGTGAGAGATGACAGAGCTGGTGAGGGCGTGAGAGCCTAGTCCGTGCACTGCTGCTGGGAATGTGGACTGGTACAGCCAGAGTGGAAACCAGTGTGGAGATTCCTAAGAAAATTAAAAATAGAACCTTGCATGTGAACTAGCAATCCCTCTCTGGGCATGTATCCAAAGGAAATGAAATCACCACCTCGTAAAGATATCTGTGCGCCCATGTTCACCGGAGCATTATTCACAATAGGCTAGTACTCCGAATACTGGTTTTCAATTAACAAGGATGGGGTGTGCTGTAGGAACAGTTCACATGTTTATACAAATGCAGCCAGAGGATTTTAAAATCCGTTCTGATCACATGACACTTGTTATTTGGTTTGGCTCATGGCAGACCATTCTTCCTTTTTTTGTAAGCAGTGATGTATATACTTAATTATATCAACAATATATTTTAATTTATGCTTTGCTTAAGATTTGCATTTCTCATTTTTTTTTTTAAATTATGTCGTCTCTGAGCCTTCCATGGTCTTATCGAACTTGGGTAATTTCACTTGTCAAAACAATCCACATGCATAATAATTTTCAGAGCAACTTGTAATTAACTAAAGAAAGAAACAACAGATGTTAGACTGTGAAAAATGATTTAAAACATTGAACATTTTTATGACATGGTTTCTCCCTTCTGCATTACTATCCCTTTAGTATTAGTAAAAGTTGGTAAGAATGAGGGCCTCCTTCAGAAGTCTTCTGTGTGAATACGGGAAAGGATGAAAGCATCGATTGTTACGTTTAGCGTTTGGGGGGGGCTAACATTTCTAAATTGGAATACCAGGTTACATTTAGAAGACTTCAAAATTTGTCAGTTGAGAAATGCCTGAGTTCTCTGTAGTCCGAGGAGGTGCCACAGGAGCCAACGTCCCTTGGCAATTCTTTCTTCATCTCCCTCCCTGGCTCGAGTATCTTCTTACAACATCTGTTGGACTTGCAGAATCTCATGAGATTCTGCTGTGAGAGAAATGCTTTAAGGAAGACTCTCGGAGGCAGAATTGATACAAACCGCATCACATTTCTTGCATTAGTTTAGAAGCTGTGCTGTGTGAGACGGTGACATCCCACACGCCAGGATTTGGCATCCTGTTTCTATCACGATGTCTGACATTTCCCACATCTGTTCCAGTAGAGCCTAATCCCTTGAAATGGCCCAGTTTGAGACTATTAGACTGCAGTCCTTGAAGGAACTCTCATATCTATGTGTGGGAGAAAGAAATGGCAGCAGCTGAGAGAAGGGAGCTGTGGAATCTGCCCCGGGAGACTGAACACTCAGTCTGCACATGACACCAGAAACTCGGGAACCTGAGTCTCCCAAACTCAGAGGAGAGGCAAAGGCCGCAGAGACGAGCAGATGGAATCCAGGCTTCAAAAGGAGCCCTCCGACTCCGCAGGCGGTTTTCATTATGAAGTTTATTTCACTGATTTCTTGCTCTTACCTCCTTGCAACTGTTAACAGCTTTTCGTGATAAGGCCTTAACGCCTAAAAATGAAGAGGAAAGGAGCTTCTGCCCGTTCCACGCATTGCTTTGATAATTAATTCTTTAATGCTGGGTGTGATCTCACATGATGCTGTTCGTTTCTAAACCAACAGTGACTTCAGTGACGGACTCATCGCTTCCTCTATACTTTGCAAAACTTTAAGATCATGCACTATTCAACCAAAAGTGGTGACTAACCTACGGTGTCAGGTTGAAGAAGGAGTTGGTTGGAGCCTATGGAGACGGACACAGAATAATTTCTCAAGGAGCCTGCTTCCCAACTTAGGAGAAAAAATACAGTTCAAATAGCTAGAAAAAAGAGAGAGAGAGAGAAAGAGCGAGAAAACTCCCAAATGCCAAGGAAACAGTCAAGAAAGAACACCGAGTGACACAGAGAGGGAGCGGGCACTTCTGGCTGGCAGGTCAAGCGCCTCACCGGGTGTGGGCAGGTCCTGGTGGTGGTGAGGTGGGGTCAGGGGCTTCCCCTGAAAGGCTGTGTGTACAGGCTGTGGACCGGGGGACATGGGGTTCACATGGGGGCTGTGAGCAGTGTCACTTGTGGATGAGTGGAACAGTGTGGCAAGACACAGACTTACACAGTGACTTGTCATCTTTTCTGAAAGATCGTAAATGCTGGGTGAGGAGTGCGTGGTCACTTGACTTTCCTGAACCTGCCATTGTAGATACACAATTAGAACTCCACTTCCTTAGGTTAATATGTTAATATTTTCACAGTGTAATTCCATTAATAATTTCCAAAAATATAAGCTTTATCACATATTATGTTTCTCTTACAGGGGAAAAAGATCTGAGTGATTTTACCATCTAAAAAAAAAATAAGCTACCTAGTTGTATGAATACACATAATATTATGTGTACAATATGGGCGTGTGTACAGTCCCACCCTATTGTCTCACAATCATTACTTCAACTTTAGTTGCAATTTCCTTTGACACAGTTTACTTATTTTAATAGGTGCTCTTAAACTTGAAAAACTTAAATTTGAGGTTAATGTTTCCTAAAAATATGTTATATAAAGATGAATTTAGTTCAGTTTCAAGGAAGGAAATTCCATTAACAGTGCAATAAAACTTATTTGTTTTTAAACTTACTAATACCAAAAAGGGTTGTTTTGTGACTTTAAAATCAGGGACGATATTTTATCCACTATTGTTTTTTCAGTACCTTGCAGAGTATGGGTGAGAGTATGCACATAGTTATTAAATGTACGCATTAATTTTCTAAAGACAATGGGAATTTGGGAAAATGCTGTCACCACTTTCCAAGTGATGTGAATATTCCTGTGGACTACGCTGTCTTGACTACTCCTTGGTTCATTCTGACCATCTCTGACATGGGATATGTTTTGGGCTTGTGTTCTCATCTAGCGACTCTTCACATCTAAATGGAGCTACTGTTAGTTCACATTTAATATTTCTTTCCATGATATTTGCTTATGAACATCTCATTTCTTGTCCATATTCTTTTTTTTTTTTTAATAATTTTATTGAATCATAATTATGTACATTGGTGCAATCACAGGGCACGATTCATATACATTCAGAAATATTTTGATCATACTGTTACAGATATCCTTCATGGCATTTCCTTGATCACT